>JASANF010020637.1:0-21558 GCA_030248245.1 Trissonchulus sp. WLG1_4 | reverse complement strand
CTCACTCGGTACTGTACTAAGCTGCTGGCAATGCTGGAGTAATTGTAGTTGTTTTAATCTACTGTTCTATTAATCTACTAATTTCTATAACACCTACAGTGGATTAAACGGATTAGATTAAAATTTATTTTGTCGATAACTCATGACTGTCAAAGACGCAATCACTGTTTGCCATATCGAACGATAATAAAATTTCCCATTAGCCCACAAATTTTTGTAAGGATATCTCACCCTTGTGATAAGTCAATAAGGAATCAAATTTTAATCTATTCCGTTTAATTCATTTTAGAAATTGACCCTTGTTTATGGAATGATTTAGTTTATAATTTTTGATATATTGACTGCAATTCTAGTTGTTGTCAGTTTGAAAAAAGCAACCGAAGCTATCGTATGTACAGTATTTTGAGTATTCAGCCTACTTAGATTTAGTCTACCTCGTCAGACGCTGAGTTTATTAACCGAATAAATTTAAATCTAGTCTGAAAATTCCAGTTTCGAATGTCTAAGTGTATAGGTTACTTAAGTGGACAGTTATTGGAAAAGTTATTTGGTTTTAATTTTGTTTTTTATAAGTATATTATGAACATTTGCGTGACATATGTTTGTACCACTCTCATAAGTTTGCCATTTTTAGTAACATCTGCAAAGGATTTTGCAAATTTACTGTCATTATTCAGTTTCGTGGTGGGGTTAGATAAATGGGGCAATTAGAAAAATTGGAGCATTTTTTGGCTGACCTCTACATTATATAAGCTTGACTTCTGATAAATCTCTTGACAAACTATTCTGATAGATCTTGATTTATATATTCTTGATATATATAGACCCTATGAGACTTAGGGACTGTGGTATAGCAGGGACTGTGGTGTAGCGGTTAGCATTTTCGATGTTGATGCGAGCGGCCCCGGTTCAATTCCCAGCTTACCCATTTCTTTATTTTTCGAGTGAAGTAATCTCTTCCATTCAACACTTGTCAACATGACAAGCTCAGTGCAGACCCACATGTCGGCGGATCGAATCCTAGATACCAAATGTCATTTTTCATATTCTTCCCTTTTCGCCTTTTTTCACAGTCATATTGTATTTTAGCGTGCTCCAATCTCAACTAGTGCTATAACTGTTGACTGTATTAGTAATTAATTAATTAATTACTATTAATTAATTGATTGTTATTGATTAATTGATTAGTTAACCCATATTGGGCCAGTAAGCATGCACCGCAAGAACAGTATGCCAGTTCAACTGACCTCCACAGTCAGAGACGGTATTCGCAACCTCAGGTGGCTGGCCGTCAACCAAAAGTTCGCCACCATCGACTATGGGTAAGATTGATTTTCCAGTTCATAGGGTAAACTCGGCCAATAAGGAACACTAAACCTGCCAACTTAGCAGTTAGTTATCTTTGCGTTAGCATAGCGGCTTGTATCATCAACCGACAGGGGTGATAATTAGCTCATTTTGTAGCCAAACGTTCTCTCTTTCTAGCCATATTACACACATAATTAAAAAATTTTATTATCAACATACATTTTTGCTTTAAACCAAAGTAACCTGAATGTTCAAAAAAAACGGATAATAAGGAACAGACCTCGGGTTTGTAAGGAACACTTGTAGTAAATAAGGAACACTTGTTTTTGACTGAAATAAGGAACAGATATCGTATTGAATTATTACTAAAATTTCGAATTTTGATTATCAGCATCAAATGATAACCTATTTTACCCTATTTTGTAAAAAATGTTCATGTAAAATAGCTATTTTCCCTTTTTCAGTCTAAATACTATTAAGAAATTAACTTTTTTAACATATGTTGTGAAACTCACAATGAAGACTGACAACTACGTATTTCTCTACCAAACAAATAAAAAATACAATACCTCAAAATATTAATACAGTACTGACACTGAAAATTGGCAACTGCCTTAGGACTCAATTCTTTTACCGGATTAAACTTTCGTCCGAAATGCAGAAAGTTATAACGGACCAAACGAGTTAGATTAAGTCAACTGCTGAGTTTTAGTCAAACTTCAACATGCACGCTGAGCGTGTATAGTTAAGTCTGTTTTGTCTGAGCAAAGATCAGATACTTAAATCCAAGTAGTCTCAAGTCGTCTTTAGCATGCAAGCTAAAACCGCTTAGTTGTACCAAAATCAACTAGCTTATTCCGGTAAAAAAATTGACACTTGGGTACAATTTTAAACAAATAAAAAAACAACTGGAAAAAAGTAACAGCCCTTAGGCATTCATAGAACACTAGAACAGGCACACGGGTAACACATCATGAGCCAAAATACGGGTACAGAGACAATCACATTCAGAGACAATCACAAGAACAACTGACAAGAATCCAAGGTTGCTACACTTAGCTAAACCAAAAAAATCGTCAATTTAGACAACAACTGTTCAGAGACAATCACAAGAACAACTGACAAGAATCCAAGGTTGCTACACTTAGCTAAACCGAAAAAATCGTCAATTTAGACAACAACTGTAGACTGTTTGCACTCTTTACACAGGAAAATGTTTGGCAACGACAAGCCACCGCAAGAAGGCTGCTCGTGCTGCCATTGGCTACATTCACTGCAGCATCTCCAACTGGCGCCGCTTCGTACTTTGGTATCCTCAGTCCATGTCCGCTTGCATCCCGAACAGGTTGAGTCTTCACCTGCAGTTTTTCTTTGTTTAGTTGTTTTTCCAAGATGTTTTGGCATTTTAGCGGCGTTTTCTTGGGTTTTCTTGCGCAAGACTTCCTTTGAATCTTTTTTCTTGGATCCAGTCACATGAGCTAAAACAATAATGAAACTATCTAAATTTATGAGAAATAACTAGTCAAAAAAGCTGCTAACACAAACAGTTTGTAAAAATGTGATTCATTTTTGATACTACTTTTAATATTTTTTCAAAAATCAGATGCATTTCTCTACATTATCCAGTCATTAATAAGTGTACGTCACTGAGAATTAAGATGGTATTCAGCCTGGTTTAATTAATTATAATGGTATCCTAATGAATAAAAATTAGAAATATATGTACAGTGCACCTGTGTTCACAATGAAAACGTGAGATCCGATTTAAATATTATAGGTTAATTTAAAGACATACCCAAATAGGGCTTTTTGTGTTTGTTCACAAAATCTTCTGCTTCTTCTTGATTCAGTTCAGGAACATAAACATCAAAGGTGTTTCGCGTGTCATGGTCGCTTTCTGGCCACTGCATCGATTCGGACTTGCCCAGTGCGTTACTTGGACCAGGCTGATCACGCATGTCTTGGCTGTCCTCTTTGTCTAAGTTCGCAAAAAAGTCTATCGTTGAAAAATCTGTCAAAGGATCAGCATCGATGGGATTTAGCGGCTGCAAAACGGTCAGGGCATTTTCTGCCCGTGGCGAGGTGTCGTTCACAGAGTAAGGAAGACAAAAATAATTGCAGTCGACTGCTTCAGCTACAGGAACAGCTACCGTGGTTGAAGGCAGCTCAGCGATACTGCATGGGTGGAAGTCACACTGTGCGTCATTGGCAAAAGATGCTGCGATTATGGGTTGATCACACATAGGACTTTGAATATTGCCAGTGCACGACAGGACTTGCTCACACTCTATTTGTTCCACCTGCATTTCGTCTTCTGTATTGGTTGCCGTAGTATTTGCTGAACTGTCAAAATGCTGAGAAATGGCCAGCATTTCCGGCTTGATCACATTTCGGTCAAATGGGTATATTCCTGTAGATTTGAAACCGGAGATTGCGTTTTCACGTTTTGTGGCTAGTGACCATGCATGACTGAACAATTTCGGAAAAGTTTCTTTCGTGACTGGTGCCCCTAAAGTTTTTCTGGCGTGTCTGGCAAGAACATTCCTCCACTTTTGTTTTAAAGGCCCATAAACGCATTTATCTAGGGGCTGCAGCTGGTGTGTTGTGTGTGGCGGCAGGCAAAGAACCTCGATATCGTTTTCTGTTGCGTAGAAAATGATATCACCATGCAGGTGGGACCTGTGTCCATCAATTATCAAGTAGGCTTTCTGACCATTTGTAGGTTTTGCATACTTGAGAAAATGTTGAAACCACAGTTTGATAGTCTCAGAAGTGACAAACGCTTTTGCAGCGCATGCTAATCCAGTTCCCGGTGGGAGATCACTCGAATTGATCGATTTTCGCATATAGACTTCGTTTTTGCCCCTGAATACAAGAAACGGTGGAATAAAAGCACCGACCGCATTACAACATCCAATTACAGTAATGTTTGATCCACGTTCTTGCCCCGAAATGGAGTACACAATTTTAGCCCCTTTTTTTGTAACTACTTTGTTCGGCTTAGCTACTGTCGGTAAGCCTGTTTCATCCATGTTCCAAATATTTTCGGGATGATTCAGTCCCCCTTGGCTGCCGATGACATCTTCGATAGTGTCAAACCAGAGCTTGATGCGATCCATATTCATTGCGAAAGCCCTGGCCTTTGACAAATTTTCAGGCTTTCGCAATGATAGCTCTGGGTGACGCTTTTTGAAAGCCAACCACCAATCGTTCCCAGCCCTTTTAGTTTCATTGTTGAACGGGTGAGGGTGTTCTTTTTCGGTCACATATTCATATACTAACTCTTTCACCCGTTCAACAGTAAATGGAATACCATGTTTGGCCGCTTTAAGCAAAACCTGCACCAAATGACCCTCGACCCGTTCTGACAATAACGGTGGCCGTCCTCGAACTTTTCCCGCTCGACATTGTCTGTGTAACCGGCGATGAAGACTGGTAATCGGAACATTGAACATAGTGGCTGCTTTACGGAGTGAAATTCCTAAAAATAACACAAATTAAACAGAAATGACTGGTAATGAAATTGACCGGTATGTAATTGTGTCTGTGTTTTAAGTCACACAATAAGCCCTTTAAATAAAAAAAAGTGTTTGACCTGACTTTGACGGTAAGTTGCGTTACTCTTAGTGTCAAGTACAGCACGGACAAAAATTTAGCTAGATATTTTTGCTGATAAACAGCTCATGATAATCACAAATAAACGAAGATTTGTATAATCTAAATTTTAATTGGGGTCTTACTTCCGCCTGCTACACTTTCTAAAGCCAGGCTCATAGTTTCAGCGGTCCATGCCGCTGGCCGTTTCTTCTTTGAACGCGCTTGCGGCGCATCAGCATCGTCTAGGTGCTGCTCCGCATTATTTTCATGATCAGCGTCAGAATGCTCTGGACTTGTGGAAGAATCTGACCATCGCGTTGCATTGTCATGTGGAGTCAGAACGGGTTTTGCCGCTGGCAGAGGATGAGGTTTGATTGTACGCTGAAACAAAACGAGCAGTTTTTTTGGTCTGTCATAGGAAATAATTTTCAAATCAAAAACTAAATAACTAGAGCATTTCATAATAACAACATTCTAATCATGACTGTCATTCTATACGATAACTTTGTTTCACAGTAGGAGCCGTAAATCGACGCAATTTCGCAAAATGATTGTTTCATGCTATTTTAGCAAGCATTTATCTCATAGTATTTCATTTATAATTTCCTAAATTAATATTCGTACTATAAATTATTGACTGAAAATTAATTGTAAGTTGTCAAAAGTTACCCCTGCAAAACTGTCGAAAACGTTACTACCACCTTAACGAAGATAGTGGTAGCCCAAAGCATGCCGCACGAACATTTTAATTACAACCGTAATGACAAGAATCGAGGCATTAGCTAATCAGGTGTCAATTTGCGATTGATACAGACTAAATTACCGACATTGATTGAGTTACATGTGCACTTACATTTTGTACTCGCCGCTTTTGCACTTTACGACTAGCAGCTTGAGCCTTTGGACTGTTCAATGGCCTCTTTGCCCGCGTTTTTGGACGATTCACGCGCGCAACCTGCTTCACACGGGCCATCTGACACTGATCACACAAATACAGAAACAGCAAACTGAAATAAAGCTAGCAGCAACAAATACAATAACAGAAAACTAAAATAAAGCTAACAGCATGACACAGGAAAACCAGTAAAATAGCCAATCTTACAATGGACGCAAACTGGCTGTTCCTTATTTCCCCTGGAAATAACTGTTCCTTATTTACACTACACTGTTCCTTATTATCCACGACCTGTTCCTTAATACCCTGTCATAACAGGAAAAGCAAGTGTCCACTTCAACTTCTAAAACTGAATAAAAAACTTAATATTTCTAAACAAAACTCGATGCTAAACGATAGAGGAGAAAATTTTCTATATTTTGATACCTAAACCATAGCACAATACTAAATATTTTGTCTGGTACAGACTTTGAAAAAAACGTTTGTGCGTGTAACGGCTGTAAGGCGAAAAAGTTTCAGGCTGACCACACTGACGTTTTGCAGTCAAAAAACTGAATGTCTGCGTATATATGAACACATGATTGGTTATTTTAAAGAGCGAATCGTAGGCTTTCACGTGATACCAAATTCGTCCAGTAAAAGTAAACACGTGACGAGACCTGTCCAGTTTGAAAAAAATTTGTTCCTTAATACCCCTAGCTTCCAAAGTGTTCCTTATTCGCCGAGTTTACCCTACTTGTCCTTGTCTTTGTTCCTATCGTTTTGTCCTTAAGCAATTCCAAGAAAACGGTTTGGCCAAATAAGCCAACTTTGCGCAGGAATAAAGTTTGGGTCACTGGGTAGATTGTATGCAAAATATTAGCCGAAACGCTTGTGTCTTTTTTTCACAGCAGCTGACAAAAATTTGTGTCCTTGTCGTTGTCCCTGTGTCCTTGAGGACAAGTATGAACCGGAATTAAGAAGGTCTGTTTGTCCGTAAGCATAATTTATTTACGTAATACTGCAATGCAGAACTGTGTAAACGGTAAGACGAGTTAGGCACGGTTCATACTCGTCCTTGTTCCCATAATTTTGTGCTTGAACGATTCCTGTAAAGCTGCTTGAACAAATGAGCCGATGTTTTGCATAAAGATGGTTGAGGTCAATTCCAAACCGTAAACAAAAAATTTAGCCTAAAGGCTTCTGTTAATTCTTCACAGCAGCTGATCGAAATTTGTCCTTGTCCTTCTGTTCTTAAGGCCAAGTTTGAACGGGGGTTTTATGTACAATGGATGACGCATTTACTCGGGTAAATTAGAACAACCTTAATTTGTTTGTAGAACCTTGTGTCTAACTGACGAATTTTTCTATACACAAATACGTACCTACAATAAGGAACCAGTGGGTCGGTTATTGGTTTTTGAAAGTTGCTCAGCATACTTTTTATAGTATACCTACTCTTGATATATTCCGAAGAGTATTTGCGGCAGATGCCTCGAGTATGAGAAAACTTGAAGCCTAAACTAAAAGGGTGGTTTTTTGTGAGAGTTTGTTATACAAATATTTGTGCGAATGTTTTTTCTTCCGAGAAACAGGAAATAAAAGATTAACCAAGGATAATACTGCAATATCTTTCATTTTGTTTTTTATTCCGGTATGTAAAACCCGTTCAGTCAGTTTCGTGGACTTGAAAATATAAATTAAACTTTTTTAATAGGCTAAAAACTTATTTTGGAACCGTTTTGGAACTGGTAAAAGTCCGGTTGGCAATTTGGAAGAATATTTCACCTAATTTATTGCTAATGGACAGATATTTAGGTTTCAAGCACTCTATTGAGTTTTGTTGACTCCAAAAACGTTACAGTTTAACCGGTAGATGTTTTTTGCTTGAGTTAACATGTGTAGAAGTAGAAGTTGTAGAAGTCATAATCAACTGGTATAATAATGACTATTAACGAAGAACCAAGTTATTATAGTAACTGTAGGAGTGCGACCTGATAAAATGTTTTGCAGCCCTTGCTATTATTAGCGCATCAATTATGTATAAAGCTAGATAGTCAGTGTCAAATTGATAACTGCGGTCCAAAAAAAATGCGGTCCAATCGCTTCAGAGGCGAAATCGATAAACCACTTAGAGTCGGTGAGCCACTCGGTTCAGGGTTTAACATAAACCTAAAGTAGCATAATATGTCCTTGTTAGGATAGTATGCTTGTAAACTGAATAAACAACAACAACAACAGCAACAACAACAACAACAACAACAACAACATAAACGCATAATTTCAAGTACATTACATATATATGTAGTCTATAACGTGGTTGAGTAAATTTTATACATCTAAAGAGTGCAGCAACATTTATGAGCATTAAAGGACAAATCTTTGGGAACAGTTACAATAGGCTTGTATGGTACTCGTATTTACAACCCTAATATGCGGTGTCGTGATATACAACCGTGATGGTATACAGCTGTCATGCTTTTACACGTCCGTTATTAGTGTGGAAAAGCCGTTTGTCCTTCATTCTATATGTCTGTACTATTTTATCAGTGAAACTACATGTAACAAAATGTCACCTAGAATATTCAGGCAGTAGCTACAGCTAATTAACTATTGTTCTTGTTCAGAGGGGATTAAATCCGAGCGTAAATTTGGAAATACGGAGTTAGGGCTTTTCAGTTGGCCAGATTCATTACATTTATGAACTATTACGCCTTAGGTGGTTCACCACGAGCAAAGATTGTATGATGTCAGTGGTACACTAGATGAGTGTATTTTTTTTCGATATACATGCGTGGGTGTATGTTCATTTACCGGTTTTTTACTTCAGTAGTGCATAAGAATTGTCACAAACTTTTGAACTATGAATATTATTTCTTTGTTGTTGTTTGTTAACCATTTGTTATATTTGCCTAGTTGTAAGTGGGTTTAAAATGAACCTAGGTTCAACCTTTGTCGCAGCTGAGTTGTCTGTATCTTTTTTGCTAGACTTTATCCATTAGTTAAGTTTACCCTCCTATTTTGAATATTTTTTATCCAGAGACCCTTTCAAAGTCCAGCCTTATGTTTACATTTTTAATGGCTCGGTGCTCGTAAATTTATAATAACGTCACTTTAGACCGGTTTTCTCTGGTATAGCTGTTCGTAGGCAAAGCCCGGTTCATACTTGTCCGTAAGCTGCAAGGAGGTACAAATCTTGACTAATCTTGCTTTACATTTTATTTAAAAGCATATTTTACACTCGCACACCGTATGTAAAGAAAGAGGTGAATCTGGCCACCAAACAGTGTTCGAACACCTTGCGTGAAAAAAGCAGTAAAATGATAATGACAATAATCAGGTATATGTATACTAGCTTAGGTTGAATCCGTCGGCAAAAGCCAAAGAATTCTGTCAAATTTTATCTCCCGGCCTTATGGGCAAGAATGAACTTGACTTGAGCATTTTTCGCATTTAATTTACAGATTTGCAACATATTATTTTGTTGTTTTGTCTTGCTTTGTTTTATTATTATCACAACATTAATTTGTAGTTTTCAGGCACAATGCCTAAAACAAGTACACGGTATGGGAAAAATTTCGGACATTTTTTGTGACTATCTTGTCTTCAAATGATAGGAAGATCAAGAAAAACTGTTTAGGAAATTGTACCAGGAGTTAATTAACTTTTTATAAAACGTTGATTCGTATTCAAGTCAAACTCACTTTCTTTTCACCTCACCAAAACTGTAGTGGCTTAATATGTCATAGAACGCTGTAAAAAAATGTGCCCTGTTCCACTGAACAAAAAGTGAAAGATATACCTAGACTGTGTTATTTGACTCACCGGACTGCACCAGCAAAGAATAGCTCAAGAATAAGAATAGCTCGAGAATATGTAGCTCAGGAATAAAATAAATGTTCACATATATTGCACCAACATTCAAGCTCGAGAATAGTTATTCTCGAAGTTGGGGAATAGCTCAAGAATAGTTTAGGAACAGCTCAGGAATAGCTGAATAACGAACATTAGTGCACTAACCAAAGTTGTTCTACATATTGCAATGTGCAAGAAATTAATGATCTAGACCAGCAATAGCTGATGAATAACCTAATAAATTTTATAAAAATACACCAGTTTCCAAATTTTCAACATATTCATGCTTATTGAGCTTAAAGAATTTCATTTAATAAAAATAATTGAACAAAAAAGTTTGAAAATCTTCGCTTTCTGGTTTCTGGTTTCTCATCAGGTTACCGACTTGTGTCAAATCGACGCGCTTCCGGTGAGCGGACTCAAAACAAATCTGCTCTCATAACGAATCTTTAGGCGGGGGCTTCTGTTGCTTATTCTCGAGCTCAAGATGCAGCCACATTTTTATTGGACAGCTGGAGAATAAGTTGTTCTCCAGTTGTTCTCGAGAATAGTTATTCTGGAATAGCTCGAGAATAAGAATAGCTTGAGAATAAGTTGGTGCAATCGGCCGTAAGTCGATTCGATATACAAACATTTCATTAATGATTTGCTTTTTGATTGATACCATCCTTATTTCCGTTTCGTATTTTTGCGATGTTACCGTCATTTTTGGTATATAATTAAATCAGTGCATAACAAAGTTTGCTCGTTTTTTTCAAAATACTTTTTTCTGTAGTTTCAGACTAAAAAATGTGTTTAAAAATTTTGTTAAAATACAGGACTAGTAAGAAATGTTCTCTTTGACTAAGACAGGCAGGGGAGTGTGTCTCCCTTTACTTCTGCTGAGTTGGACATGGTTATGTACTCTTGACGTCTTATGTTCCAAATTAGACATTGACGGGTACATTTAATAGAAGGTAAACAAAAGGGAGCGCCATTTACTTTTGCCCAAGTCTCTTGTCAGGTTTCCTATATTTTAGCTGAGTACTCAGTTTTAATAAACTCCTCTTGGCTTCAATGAAATTATACTACGCTTACTTCTCATTATTAGATTAAAGTAACTTTTTCTGTTTTTTTACAGTTTTTCGGAACTTACGCGCATAAAAGAAGAAATATGATCGCGTTAGTGTAGCATTGGAACAAGATATTTTGTGAAATATGACGGGCTAATTGTCTACAAAATACACCAATTCTCATGTTCCAGTGTTATGTTTCATTGGTGCGAGTAGGGGTTATAGTGCTATGGGTTATAGTGCTTATATGTAAGAGCTAAGGATATTCCTTTTGCCTGATCAAAGTTGAGTTTAGTCCAAAGTGTTGTACTAGATGTATATATAACTAAACTAGCTTTGTAAGCTAAATTGGTTTAGGTCCGCAATGTTTTCGATCGGAAAGGGATGTCGTACAAACAAATCTTTACATTGTTCTTCAATAGCATTTACGTCACTCAGCTTACTTACAGTTTAGTCCGTCCTAATGTGAATCCTTTTTCTCCATGGATGTCATTTTCTAAATCAGTTTTAAAAACTGCTTTCTTGTTCCTGTTACTCAAGTTTTAATTATTTATTAAGCAGTTCGGTATATAACTTTAATATGCTTTGACAAAAAATTGCTGCAGTCTGATGGCATGTTTTTGTGACTACTTGCAGTCAACGCGTGTTCTAGAAATATTTTTATTTGGGATTCGATGTATTGTTAGAGTATTTAGCATGCTTTTCTGTAGTATAATTTCTCGCAAAATCAAAAATACAGCCTATATGCTACAGCTAATGCTGACAAAAGCTAAAAATAAGCCAAACTGCAGAAATACATGCTCAAAAACGTCACAGACTAAAACAGTTAATGAGTAGGTTGACAGATAAGTTTGTTTTTATACAAAAATTCAAGACAAAGGATTGGCTCAATTAACGTTTTGATAGAAATGCAATCATATATCTTTCTAGTCGGACCTCAACGCGTCGATAAAATATTACTTTCTTGGCTCCAAAAAAAATCAATGTGTCAAAAAACAAAGTTTTAATCTTTGGAACTTTATATCACATATATTTTCTATTCTGATAAACAACACCTTTGGGATTTTCAGTTTGCCGAGTTGAGTTAAAGCTGGTATTCCTAGCTTGCGAGTCTTCAAGGGGGACATTGTATTGCAAATAACACCTGTAGTTTCATATTAATCTATATCTTTCAAGCACATTCTATTGATTTCATAATGAATTTTACGAGGTAGTTATTTTAGTACTTATAGTTTTATAAAACAATGATTATTATGTTTGTAAAAAATTATATAGCTATTCACAGTGGATTGTGACAAAATTTATGTGCTGCAATTTGTTTTCCAGTAAAAAAGTGCGTTTTTAGTTCCAATATAACTTCTTTTTTTGAACAAAAAGTCCAATGGTTAGTAATGATTTTTCTTTCTGGAAGATGGCTATAAGTTTAATTACTGTCAATTTTATATGAAATGTACCGTTGTTAAAATTGATTAGTTTGTTATATATTGTTATTTGATTTTGCGATTTAATTGCGTATCGTGACAACAATAGTTTGCCATCAATCTTCAGACAAACCTTAGCGTAATAATAAATTAGGCATATTGAGCTTAATCTGCTAAATAAAACTTTGTTATATTTTTTCCGCTTGTCAGTGTCATGGTAAGTTCATCCTTTTGGATCATGTCCGATTCAAAAACGTTCTTCTGTCTGTTAGGGCCAATTCCTTTACCGGATTAAACTGACTGGACTTATTTTAGTCCGAGGTTTTGGAATGGCAAATCGGGTTAAACGGACTAAACGAGTTAAAATAAGTCAGCGGCTTAATTTTAGTCTGACCCCATTCCAAAACTACCACTGAACTAAACTGACTTAAGGTGGCGCTCAGGGGAACCGACTTTGGCGTTTACTTTTTTTCAGCGACATTTTTGACCATAATGTCTTGTAGGAAAGTTGTTCAGAATAAAAAGAGCTTTGATTTGATGTGCATATTGTGATAAAAAAATTTTTTAAAATTTTTTGGACAAATTTGTAGCCGTAGCAAAAAAATTTTTGTTTCAATATAAAATGATTACTCATATCAATGTAATATGCGGCTTCTTAGCTTTGAATTGACGTATTAAACATAAGAATACGTTGAAGCTTTGCTGAGTTATTCAGCCGTGAAAATAGCAAATCAAAAATGAAAATCCTAAAAAGCTGACAAATCTTCGAAAATGTCAAATTTTTGATTTAATTTCTTAAAAAATTGAGTATGGCTTTTGGTAACTTTTTCAACGGAAATATGCAGTCATAGGAAAGGTCTAATTTTTGAAAAAGTGAAACGTGTGGGCAAACCTTACATTTTTGCGTAGCGAAATCGACTACTTTTTTTGGACCTAGTTCCCAGCTGCCGATTGCGATCGAGTTGAAAATTTGCACAATGAAAGAAAGAATATAAATGCAGACGTGAAAGTTTTTCGATTTTCAAATTTTGGCTCGTAGCACTTTTTGTAGTCGCTCAAACACAATTGATTTTTGAAAAATCGATTTTTTGCAAAATCAAAAATAGAAATAAAAAATCGAAGATCGATCACGTCTAGATTTTGGAAAGATCTTTCTATTGATACCAAGATCTTCAAAATCGGTTGAAGTTTCGCTGAGCTAGGTCAAAAACAAAATTAGTGTGAATAGGAAATTCGACATGGTCATAAAATTTGACACATTCACATTAAAGTGCTGAAAAGTATTGTAAATATGGTTTTTTGATGTCACTTTGATGTACAATTAAAGTGGTATTGCTACTTATTGCATGAGCTGAGCGCCAAACATGAGTTTTGTTGCTGAGCGCTACCTTAAGGTGGCGCTCAGGGGAACCGACTTTGGCGTTTAATTTTTTTCAGCGACATTTTTGACCATAATGTCTTGAAGGAAAGTTGTTCAAAATGAAAATAGCTTTCATTTGATGTGCATATTGTGATAAAATTTTTTTTTTAAATTTTTTGGACAATTTTGTAGCCGTAGCAAAAAAATTTTTGTTTTCCATATAAAATGATTACTCATATCATTGAAATATGCTGTTTCTTAGCTTTAAATTGATGTATTAAACTTAAGAATACGTTGAAGTTTTACTGAGTTATTTAGCCGTGAAAATAGCACATCCAAAATGAAAAACCTACAAAGCTGATAAATCTTCGAAAATGTCAAATTTTTGATTTAATTTCTTAAAAAATTGAGTATGGCTTTTTGTAACTTTTTCAACGGAAATATGCAGTCCTAGGAAAGGTCTAATTTTTGAAAAAGTGAAACGTGTGGGCAAACCTTACATTTTTGCGTAGCGAAATCGACTACTTTTTTTGGATCTGGGTCCCAGCTGCCGTTTGCGACTGAGTTGAAATTTTGCACAATGAAAGAAAGAATATAAATGCAGACGTGAAAGTTTTTCGATTTTCAAATTTTGGCCCGCAGCACTTTTTGTAGTCGCTCAAACACAACTGATTTTTGAAAAATCGATTTTATGCAAAATTAAAAAATTGAAATGAAAAATCGAAGATCAATCACGTCTAGATTTTTGAGAGATCTTTCTATTGATACCAAGATCATCAAAATCGGTTGAAGTTTCGCTGAGCTAGGTCAAAAACAAAATTAGTGTGAATAGGAAACTAGACATGGTCATAAAATTCGACACATTCACATTAAAGTGCTGAACTGTATTGTAAATAGGTTTTTTGATGTCTCTTTGATATACAATTAAAGTGGTATTGCTATTTATTGCATGAGCTGAGCGCCAAACATGAGTTTTATTGCTGAGCGCTACCTTAACATGCACGCTTAACATTAGCGTGCATAGTTAAGTCCATTTAGTCCGATTAAAAAGCAGCGCGCAAGAAGTTAAGTCCGTTTAATCCGGAGGTTTTGGAATGGCATTTTTCAGGATAATTTTTAAACCGTTTAGTCCGATTATAATTAACCCTTTAATCAGGTAAAGGAATAGGCCCTTAGATTGTCGTTTCATCCTTTTCGCTTTACCTCATGTCTGCACTTGGACTTTATCAGCTATAAATTGAGAGTTCTTAGCTGCAAGCGAGTAGAACTTTGTTGGACATTTAGAAAGCAGAAAACAACAAGTCGGAGCAGAAAACAACTGGACGAAATGAAAATAACGACTTATCAAAAATGCATGTAATAGATGCATACACGTAATACAATACATGTAATATTGTAAGCATAACACAGATCGGTAATTTATAGCAGCAGCATCAGCCAATCAGATCGCAGACAACTTTTCAGATGACAAAAAATATTTCGAAACCTATTATGTAGTAAACTGGATACTAGGTACATAGAGTATGTATAGTATGTATGTATAGTAAAGTTGTCTAACTTCGTATGTAAAGGTAGTCTAACTTACTTAACCTAACCTATAAAAGGTCGCGAACCGTGTATCATAAACTGACTATGTCTTCACAGTACAGTTGACGAAGTGTGCATTTCAGCTGTTGAGAAAATCTCATTTTATTGACGCGTTCATATCCATGGAGTCTCAACTACACACGTTGTGCACAGCAGTAATTGTATTTTCCAACTCAGCATTGTATTATCGCAACGAGCGTATCCAACTTCCACCTTTGTACCACACAGTATGATCACACAGGCGTATAAAACTAGAATAAAGTGACTTTGCAGTAAACTCTGTCCATAAAATTGAGCTGTTTAATAACTTTATCCACTGTAGCTAATTATAGCTATTATCTTTTGTACGTGTCTCTACAGCTACTTCACTTTAACACACGAGCATGTATATGTGACGCAAGTTTTTTAATAATACTGTGTACAATTTTGAATAGAATACCTTCGTACTTACAGATTTAAAACAAAGGTTTTGCATTTTTGTGTTTTAAGCCATGCATACAGAAAACAAACTTCATTTTTGACACATTTATATATTTGAAAAATTCAGCAAATAGGCGTTTGAATTTAAAAGTGAATCAGACAAACTAGTTAAGTTTTATAACTCTCATATGGTGTGCCAAATGCCCCACCCCCAGCAAAGAAAGGGTTAAGAAATTAGAAATAACAAAATAAAGAAATAAAAACAAACAGAAATTTGAAAAAAATTCTCATAATAAGATTATTTAACTTGTTTTTATGCAGGTGAAATGGCATTAATTATTTCTAACGTTAACTTACATGTTTTTATTGCATATGCGCATACAAATCTTATTTCGGATAAAAAAAGGTTTTTATTTAAAAGTCATCATTTCCGATAATCATTTTTCCTGTTGGACCACAGCCCAACAGGTCTTTAATTTAGATTTTGAAATCCTAGCGTGCTGCTAACGTTAAAGTGCTCATGTGCGGAGTATGTTTTACACGTCCGCCACCGTTAAATTGCAACCGTCTACTTCAGTTTACCTACATTTTATGTAAATGGTTGGCTGGCTTACTTCAGTGTAAGTGTACTCCGTATGTAATTTCCTTCGTTTCGTAGGCATGGTAAAAAATTTCCAAAAAATCTTCCTCAGTAATCGATCCTACAGCCTTTGGTTTCACAGTAACACCTTCTAACCACTATACGATGCTGTCGTCTTTGTTCAGAGCTTATACATATTACGATATGCGTGAACTACATAGTGCAAACTGCAATTGTTTGTTGTCGGAAAAATCACTCGCATTTGTCATGTCATTTTTGGTCAATGAAGCTCGAAGCATTCGCTTAGGTAGACGTGCAATAGACTAACAGTGTACTAAAAGTTATTCCATAAGGTGCATATCTACAGCATAGTTTTGGACAATTTACTGATAAAATCTTAACTACATACGTGCCGGTGAAAAGAAATCTTATGAAGGTTTTGCAGTCTAATGAGCTGATATTGGTTTTTGGTTTTATGCATTAAAAATTAGACATGAGCTGCCCAACAGGTTTACGATGGCCTCTGGCCAATGTACTTAAAATTACAACTTAATGCTTACTGAATGTTTTTGCAGAAAATTGGGCTTGTTTGTTACGTGTGCGTGTTTGTAAGAAGATTACAAACTAGTCAAAAATTACATAGTAGACATAATTTTTCATTAATTTATCCAAGACCTAATTTTTGCTTTATGATTTTTAATTCACATAAAGTTGCTGCAGCAGCTACAACAAAGCAGGCTTTCTCAAACTTGTCAGAAAGCACAAACTATGAACTTGATTTTGTACGTAAGATTTACAGCCTTGCTACCATTGAAAGTACATGTGAATAATTCATATGCCATGCATGTTGACCTGTTCTTTAGTTTCTCCTTATTCAACGTAACATCAATTTTTATTACTTTTTAGGAATCAATGGTTGTTATGGACTATCACCTGCTAGACGTCATTGATGCCTTTTATTTCTTTAACAAAACACTGCTTCTTATTCATTATTAACACTTACTTAAGCATTAACAATTACATTAACATTAATAATTAAATAGTAAATTGTTATCTTGTTAATTTTTAAACTAAAGGTCCTACCAGAAATAAGTAAGGCACGCTGTTTTTTGTCGTACTGAAGCTAACAATCAACATACCCACTTGTTTAATCAAGATCATAAAAAATTCAGGAAATTCAGGAAATCTTTCACAAGATTCAGGAATTTATTTGCTAACATTGACAGTGTTATATGAAACAGTTTGTGACTATGAACTTCGTGATTTCTATCACAGCTGTATTTCTACCATGTCAGACTGTACTGCAATTGATTAAAACTGCATTTTGACACTGATTTTGCACATTCATTGCCTATTGATTTGCTAACGTGACATCATACACAGTCAATTTTGTTGATCTCAAAGCAACTATGAGCCAAGAACGTTTGATTCGCCTAAGCGAAGCTGTGCAGCAGAAAGCAGAACTTCGATTACGACAATTGCCCCAACTGAGTGATTTGGTCAGGATGAAGCAATGCTATGGATCGCTACCTTCGCTTTTGTCTAAAGCCAATTTACAGCAGACCAATAGCCAGGAGGAAAAATCGTGGTAATGCTCAGTTCATACTTGTCCATAATACAACTGCTACAGTTTTAGTACAGTATTGTTTGTGTTTACTACGGTATGTACTCTTGCTACGGTTTACAGAAAGACAGGTCTCAAAAATCGCCCTAAACTTATTTTTAAAACCCCCTCAATTAATCATGGTAAATTAGTATGAATTCCTCCCACAATACTCTTGTTTTAAAGAGGTGAATCTGTGCGCCAACCAGTGTTCGAACACCATCTAGGGGTAAAAAAAAGGAAGTCAGCTTTATGACACATTGTTGAGAATTAACATGCACCGTGTCTGTTATTTGTGTTATTATTTTTATCTTGCCTTTGGTAGTTTAATACAGTACAATCTTGGCATATCAGTAAATTATATTACGCAGTTTGTGTAACGGAAGTTTTTGATTAGGACAATTTAACTCGCTTTAAAACAATAATGGATGTATGACCAAGAGTACATATTAGTGCCTTTAAAGAAGAGTGTCTTCTATAGAGTGTAACACTTTTATGTGCTCTTGGTATAATTTATGGGAAGAACTGAAACGTACGTTAAACTTTTCGTAAGGATTTTTTAGTCGTCTACCTGTTAATTGAATTGGGTGCAATCAATCAATCTTATTAAAGCATTATAGTCAAACAACTATTGTTGTTGGTTTGTGTGTCAATATATAGCATTGTTCTCGCTAAGTAATCTGTATTATATTACTAATGGTAACATCTTTTACTATCTAATAATTTAATCAAAATAATTTGATTTTGAGGTTGTTTTTTAAATTGACAATGCTCTACTCAGGTAGTTTTAGTGCTGATAAAACATTCAATTACTGTACCACCCACCCATAGTGTCATGTATCAAACTTTACTTTTCTAGGCATTGAAAAAATCCAGTTTTGGATTAAGGCTCGATTCAAACTTACAGCCGTTTGTCAGTTCAACCGTTTAAGGTGGTAGTGTCACCAAAGCAGTTTTGCTCACAGGTTGCAAAAAGAGGGCTTTTTGCTTTGAAATTGTACGTTCACTGAGAAACTAGGAAAATGCTATATTGGGTCAAATAATTACTGCCAGACACTAGACTACCAATATTTACCAATATTTTGAACCAATCACTATTTGTAAGCCAGGCATCACACAATAGGGACATCAAAGTTCAAAAAATCAAGCCAGATGTCAGATTGGCCAGCTTGTGAAGTACATACAATATTTTGTCGTATTTGCCACAAATAAGAAAAATGAAAAATGAAGGTACGTTTTTCTTTTGATTTTAAAATAAGCGTTTAAAATTTTCATAATTTATTATTATTGCTGTGAGTACTCAACAGTTTACGCACAGTTTCACAGTTCAAACAGGTATTACTGCCCAACCGCTCAAGGACTTTGCACTACATTTTGTTTGCATAAACTAGAGTATATGTGCTTTTAGTCTGTGTGAAGGATCTAAACAAAAAGTTTTATAATTGTGCCGAAATTATCAAATGTGAATAGGTTTTCAAAACGTCATTTTTCCGACTTTGCGACTTCACTCCTAACATATTTGCCTTGACACATATTTTTAGAATATAACATATTTTTAGAATATATGAAGAACAATGTTTTATTTTTTACTGAAAAAGTTTTACAGTCGCGCAAAGTCGACTGCTTTCGCGACACTATCCCCTTAAATTGCGAAATAATCAACTACTGTTAGTGGCCTAATTATTTCATTGTAATGCAAATTGAACGGACATACGGCTGTTAGTATGAATCGACTCTAAATCCCAAGATCAGCATCAGACTTACCATAAGTTTATCAGCTTGATTAGAATTTAATATTATGAAAATTATTGAAATGCTGGACTGACCAAAAAATGCTGGACCCTAATACAAAATATATAGGTGGCGTGACTTTTGTGACTAATCGCTGTACTTTTGATGCTTGAAATTCGTTTTTTTCGTAATGATATTATGTACGTGTTTCTTTTTGTCTCTGAGTACAACATTTTCTGGTCAGACTTTCGTTTAGACGGACTAAAATAAACATTTCCTTCCTCTTTGCACAGCTATATATTTCCACTGCTATGGAAATGACAGTATAGACCATTTATCTGTTCAACTCTTTTCCTATGATGTTTTCTAGGCGTGAAATACGTCAAGTATTTTTTGGACCGGGCCCATTTGGTTCATTTGAAACAAGCAAATGGGCATGTCCCCTTTCCCTGGGGAAACGATAAAAGGGCTTCTGCCTCAATTACAGCTCAAAAGAGCAACACAGTGTTTGCTAGCCGACTAATGTGTAATTAGAACCTTAATTTCTTGTTACGATTCTGTCGGCTTAACCTTGCACTGAAAGGCTAATGTTTTTCCGTGTTTTTGGAATCGTGTATCCTGGATGTTTTCGTGACATAATATGTTGGACACAGCATGTATTTCGAAAATAGCAGTTTTGGTTAATAGTGTATCCTTGTTGACCCCAACTATATGAGTGGTATGTATTCAGTGATATATTAAAATTTAGCTTAACGAACTATTTATCTGACTTAAATCCGGTTTCTGTTGACAGAAATGTGGAAAAATCACGTCACAAATAAAAATATGTAAACAATCACACATTTATAGATTTGAATTCTGAAATTATAAACTTTTTAAATTTCAATTAAGAAAAAAGTTTTTATGCTAGAAATAAGACTTTATTCTATTTATTATTAATTCTTTAATGTTTTATTTCCCGAACTGCGAACTGTCACCTAAACCGTGAGTAATGTGTGACATTTAAAGCAGCCCAAGAGTGCGTGTCAAATCGCGATGACGTTAGTTAATGTGATTTGAGTGAAAGGTATAGCTTGGATGGCCTGAGGTATCTCCTCACCTGATTAGCCCGCATTAGCATTTTGATACACGTTGTAGCGTCGCATAGCCGAGACCCCACACACAAAGTTTAGCTTATAGGTCACGCTGTAACATGCAGTTAAGCTTATAGTTTAATGACACACTCATTCTAGAGTTTAATACAGAAAATTGATCAGCTTAGTTTATTATCTGCAATATTTTTTAGGCTATTTTTGGTACCTGCAAAAGTACTGTATGAGTCAGTACTTACCCTGTTAGGGTCGGTTAGGACTGTCCAGATTTTTTTGTCCCTAAGCAATTCAATGAAAAGTTTCATTGATTTTAGTTTCTATAAAGTTTCATTTTATTAAGACAAAAATTTCCACGGTCTGTTGAGTTCGAAGGGATGTTGAAATCCTTACTAATTTGACTTTTATTTTGTACGGATCCTAAACCTTTATATGAGTTCAACTTAAATTGTCTTTAAGGAAACATGTTAAAAAAGTAAAAATTATTTTTTCCTACCCGGTTCCCACCTAAGCGAAAACGGTTACTCATAATATTAGCGCTGATAGTGAAAGTTTTCATTAAAAAATAAAAAAATGGAAGTTAGCTGTACAAAAAGTTGAATGCACATGAACCTATATTCATTGTTTACCTTCAGAAATATGAATCAAGATATTTCACCCGTAAAAATTGTTTGAAAGCAAGCTACTCCCCCAAATGACTAGCTGACTGTTCAAACTGTCATTTATGCCAGAGCAACTTTCCATAACTTTTTATATTAGAATGAATTCTATACTGTTTTAATTTTATTATTCTATATGAAATAATATGTTTTTTGGTTTTAAGTTAATTTACCGACTTTGGTCTTTTTGTTTAGTTTACAGTATTTTTTACAGTATTTTCACTATGACTACTTAGATTTTTGTTAGTGTTTTTACAAGTTTTTCAATTTTTTTTCAAAATTTTAGAAAATCCTATTTGATTTACAGCCTCATTTCTTACATTTTGAAATTTGATGGAAGACGGGGCAGGATATTAAAGGAAGTACCATTAAACTTTGAAATGACACTATAAGCTTCGTCCTAATCCTTGCCCCAAAGATATT
>JASANF010020636.1:0-63801 GCA_030248245.1 Trissonchulus sp. WLG1_4 | reverse complement strand
GCAAATTTGCTGAATTGGAGACGTATCGGAAATTTTTTCCGACAGGAAAAGAAAACACATGATGGGAACATCACATCAGACAGAAGACAGTGTATTACACAACTAAATGCAGCATAATATACTCTTGTAGACATGCAAATGCAGCATAATATACTCATGTATACATGTATTTTTTCGGCCGGGCAATATAAACGAAATGGGGGAGACAATCTTGTTTAAATTTTGCATGAACAATGAACAACCCCAGCGAGATGACACCGCAAAGCGAAGTAATGCCATCTGCGGTGGTTCCGGAGGCGAGCAGCCTCCGGAAAAATGTTCTCAATTTTGAGGCCAAATGTCATCAATTTACGGGTATTTTTGTTATGCGGCTCCAAAAAACTTTCCTTTGCTCTGGGCAAAAGGCGGTGAATGTGAATGTATCCCCTATATTTCTTCACTGACCCACCCTCTTGCCTCCGCTCACGAACGTCTAAGGAAAGCCCTTGTCACCCAACTAAATTAAGAATTTTGAAATCAAATTTGCATTGAAAAAGTAATTCTAAGCATTAAGCAAGCAAGAAATGACTATTACTTTGTAAATACTTGTTCAATTGTGATAATTTTACATTCATCGTGTTCAGATAGTCAGATTTTGTTATGTGAACATTATCGTTTCCACTAAGTATTTGTAATTTTGCGGAAAAAGTTGCTGACTTTTTAGATAGAATTTTTGACAAAGTGAACTTTTTTGGCAAAATTGATAATATTTTGAACTGTTAAGTTATTTAGACAAAAAAGTACCAAAAATTCACTCAAGGGACTAACAAACCTGAAAAAACTTTGTATGCAGGAAATAATTGAAGAAAAACTATGAGTGAGGAGCTCAACGGGCCGTTGAAAGTTCTCCGTTGAAAAATATTCAATTTTATAAAGCCTAAAACTTTATAAAATTGCTCCGTTGAGCTAAACGGCGCCGTTGAACTCAACGGAGCCGTTGAGCTCAACGGAGCCGTTGAGCTCAACGGAGCCGTTGAGCTCAACGGAGCCTTTATAAAATTGGCTGAAATTTCAACGGCTCCGTAGAGCTCAACGGAGGCTTTTTCAAAAAGAATTCGTTCTATCATAGAACGATTACGATTATAAAATTTCGACGGCTCCAACGTTGAGCTCAGCGTAGAAATTGCTACACAAAATTCGTTCTATCATAGAACGATTATTAGTAATAATGATGCTCCGAAGCAAAACGGAATCATTAAAAAACTTATTAATCTTTTATTTTAGGGTATTTAATCAGACTTAATCAAGTCAGATTAAAAATAGTCGAATTTAATTAAAACCCAATTCCTTAAAATACTGGATTTAATGGATTTGAGCGCACCAGCGTGCTCAGTTTAAGGTGGTAGTTGCGTTTTCGAAGTTTTTGTGATTTCTATGTAAACTTTGCGCCACCAGTACTCAAGTTATAAGTGACGCCTGAGCATAAATTTTTGGGACAGTATTGTAAAGGTCAAAATCCCCAGGCATGTCTCTCACTTTTTTGAAATTTCACCTGTGGACATTTTTAGAGGGTTTTAATTACAAGAAAATATCTTAAATTTTCGGTGCGTTTGCTTTTCAACTATTTTCTCAGTAAATTGACTAGTTATTAAAAAAGTGGGGGACATGCCTGAGGATTTTAAACATGTCAAAAACCTTACCAACTTTCAGCCCCAACAGATAATCGTATGATTCAGAGCTGTGGCGCAAACTTTTTGTAAAAATTTTTAATATTTTGGAAAGGACCTTTCTTTAGTCGTCTATACTGGAAAGAAAATCATAGGTTAAATTTCAAGGCATGGCATACATTTAGGAAAGATATTGTTCTACCCAATGCAAAAGACCGCTTGTGATTTGAATCTGTAACCGCTGAGCTATGGCTTTTTAAAAAAACACCTAAAAACTCAATTACCCCCTTAAGTCCGACTAAACAGATTTAAATTATTCAGGCTGACAAGTTAAATCCGCTATGTTAGAAATTGGATTTTGCAGCTTGTTTTAATTTACTCGTCAAGTCCAATTAAAACTAATCCGTTGAGTTCAATTTAGGAATTGGCCCCAAATGATGATAAGTCTCCAGCTGACAGAATTCGGCCAAAAAATTAAAAAAATCTAGCCCCCAGACCCCTGCGACTTTCTGGTTTAGTGATATTGCATTTATAATGTGAATCAAAGTGTCAAACTTGCTACAAAGTGCCTTTGCTACAACTTTTTAGCATTTATGTACATATGCCTCTAGACTTCTAGAGGTATAGAAACGCGCTGCATATGCCTCTAGAGGTATAAAAACGCTTTACATAATGCCTGTACAGGTATAAAAACGCGTACATATGTTTGCTGTTACATAGGCAAAGAAAACGCATTTACAGTTTGCAGAAAAAATAAAATTTTGCACAATTTATGCACACAAACTTTTTTAAAAAAAACCTTGGTCAATATATATATATATATATATATATATATATATATATATATATATATATATATATATATATATATATATAAACAATATATATAAATACTGACAAATGCACTGAATCAAAAGCGCACCTTCGACCTTTGTTATTATCTGAGTTAGAGGTGCCCAGGGAGATGCCTGGGGATTTTATTTTTATTATTCCGCCTAGAGGCGGAATATTTGGATTCATATTTTAGTACCAAGTGTACATAGTCGGTGCTATGAGCCACTCCAGGGCCTATGTTTACCATAGGCCTAATATACGGCAATTTTTTTCTGCCAATGGGGACCTGAAAGTAGAAACCTAATCTAAAATTAAACTAAAATACATTGCTAACGTCAGTGCATACAATGACATGATTTTTTACTTGCGAATTTAATTTTTTACTACGTACCATTGTTTTTCTTGTGGATTTACTGTTATACGTACACAATAAGGCAGCCAATTGGGTATAAGCGGGTGGAGCTTTTGCAGGAAATTAGGTTTCTATCGTGGTCCGTAGCTCGCCAATCAGCCTGTTGCGTGAGTGGTGGCACGTTGTGCGGCGTCGAAAGGGTCTTTGTGCCCAAAATTGAGCGAGTTTTTTAGCAAAAGTGGTGATCTAATTTTGATTTTTCAAAATGAACTAGCTGAATACTCATCGTCCAAACCCTTAGGGTGGATTTCACAAAGGTGGTTTTACTAAACCATGGTTTTACGTACGTTTTTATATGATTTGCACATAATTTCATTACGAAATACCACTTGATTCGCTACGAATTTCGTAGATTTTCTTAAACCATGGTTTTAGCGCAGCTGAAATTTGAAACCTGCAGCATAGCAGGTCTCTATTTTGCTGAAATTTCAACTGAGCTAAAACCATGGTTTAAGAAAATCTAGGAAATTCGTAACGAATCAGGAGATATTTCGTAATGAAATTATGTGCAAATCATATAAAAACGTACGTGAAACCATGGTTTAGTAAAACCACCTTTGTGAAATCCACCCTTAGTGACTTACTTTTGCAGCCATCATCAAACGGCAAAACTCTGTTAGCTTTTTCAAAAACAGTGAACCAAGATAAGTCAAATTACCTAGTCAAACTGAGTTACATTCCAACTACCTAATCTAGCGGTAGTCGAATAATTCCCAATAATTGAGTTGGCATTAGCGAAAGATTGACTCAGACTGAAGTATATCTCGAAGCTGTGACCAGACAGGTTTTGACCAACTTATTAGTTCAGCTTTAGCAAACTGTATAGGTTTAGGTTGCAAACTCGTTTAGGTTTGATGTTTAACGTTTAACTTTTTATGTTTAACAACAACAAGTGCATACAAAGTCACGCTACCCACTTTTTCACGGTTGGCTTGCGCTGCTGTCATTTAAATATGGTATAGTTAATGCTTAGATGCGCTAAAGCTCCGCCTGCAGCTCGTAGGTAGTTGATTGGCTAGCAATATAATCCTTAAACTTTAAACCAAAGAGTTATTTCAACATGAAACCTTAAACCTTACTCAAACAAATGCAGTGGGAATGTACAGTACATATGCTCAGATCATGTTCGACGTTAAACCTTAAACCTTATTAAACCTTAAAACTGCAGTGGGAAGCGCGCATTAGTTCGGCCGAAGCACTAAACAGCTTTCCCGTTTTGTTCTACTAGATAAATCTCCTAAAGTTGTCGACAAAGAATATCAAAGCAAAGGACTCCACATTAATTTCACGCCACGACATCGGCATTTGTCCCTTTTAGGGACCACTTGTTCAAAATGTCAAAAACCTTACCAACTTTCAACCCCAACAGGTAACTGTATGATTCAGAGCTGTGGTGCAAACTTTTTGTAAGAAGTCCTAATATGTTCGACAGAACCTTTCTTTAGCCGCGTATACTGCAAACAAAATCAAAGGTAAGGCTTCAATACATGGCATACATTTAGGTAAGATATTTTTTTACTTAATGCAAAAACCGCTTGTTATTTAAATTTGTCAATGCTGAGCCATGGCTCTCCAAAGAAACACCTAAAAAAACGCAATTATTTCCTTAAGGAAAATAGCAATTTTTTCTTTCAACGGAGCTCCTAGCTCCGTTGAGCTCACCGGCCCGTTGAGCTCAACAGAGCCGTTAAAAATTTCGGCAATAATCAAAGATTTTAGAACGAAATAGTAAGAGTCGCATAATTTGAACGGAGGCTTTTCAACGGCTCCGTTGAGCTCGACGGAGAGATAGAATTTTTATAAAATTGCTGTTGAAATTTTTTAACGGAGCCGTTGAAAATTTTCAACGGAGGCTTTATAAAATCCAATTTTATTTCAACTGGGCTCCCAAAAGTCACGTGGTCTCAGTTTGAAATGTCGACCCCCAAAACAAACAGCCAATTGTACGCGTTGGGCTGATTCATAGTTGGGCCATTTCAGACCTCACCATTTGATGTGCCTGTGTAGTGTGTATATGTGTGCATGTCTAAGTGTGCGTTGTCTGTCTATGCTCAGAAAAGGGCTGCACTCTGCAGAATATATGCAGTCCTGCTATTGTAATTGTATTGTATTGCTATTGTATTTTTTGTGCGTTGGCGGTGCGCTCAATCCTCTGACAGCTAAGCCCGGCCTTCCCACCCAAGTCTCACCTTCCCAGATAAGCCCCGCCTTTCTCTTACAGAAAAACCCTCCTCTGTTAACGAATAAGCCCCACCTTTACCCCACACCTTAGCTCCGCCTTTCCAGCTAAGTCCCACCTTTTTCTCACACCAAAGCCTATTTAAAAAAAACAAATAAACCTAGTTTTATATTAGACCTCTCTTTAATCAATGTAATTGTGGGATACTACCGCACAACTCACTTGTCCCGTTACTGTCCTCACTGGACCCCTCATGCAGCAGGTCCCGCTGGTAGTCCCTCTGACTACTGTTGTTTTGATACCGTTTTGATAATTTTTATATAAACATGATACTTGGGTACTTTTGATGACGGTATCAGTAATAAAATTGGTATCAAAAATATTATACTTAAATTATGGTATTACATTTAAATTAATGGGTAGCATATTTATATCATATTTGAATTTTTTCCGATAATCAAAGATCAAAAGTATTTTATTTGAATTCCAAACATCATATTTATAAGAAATTTAAATTTCAAAGTATCAAAAGTATTGTATTTAAATCCTAGTATCGTAATTGTATCAAAATTTTTGTTCCCACGCTCAAAGGCGACAACTTTTAATGTTTGTGCAGGCTAAGAACAGAGGTTTTTTTAATCTCCCCGTCTGCTCCGCCTCATCATTCTGTTTAACTACTGCTCTGTTTAGTTTTTACTGGTTATTGCCAGTCCAGATGACATTTTTTCATTGGCTAATGCTGCAGATCAGCTGAGTTAGTAAGAACTTGCAAAGTGCAGACCCAATAATGTTAAAAAAATTAACATTAGAATTTAATTTAAATTTCAACCAACTAAAATGAAAATTCTTTTTATCTACTTTATGGAAACCAACTTACACTCAATAACAAGCCCAATTTGCGGCAATAGCATTCAGTAAGCATCATGCATTTACTTTCAAAGGACATTGGCCAGAGGCCATTGTAAACATCTTGGGGCAGATACAGCATCAACTCACTTACCGCATTACCTCAAATAAAGCCCCGAGCTTGAATAAAACTTCAGTCTTGAATAAAACCCCAGGGAAGAGGCTCACGAAATTATAAAGCCCCAGCCTTGAATGAAACCAAGGGTGCTCAAGTGTCAGAATTCGGTAACATAATGAATGCCTGTTACTGATTCAAATTTAGTCAAACTATAATCAAGGGCTCACATAATGATCTAAAACTAATCCAACAGGTTGGAAAGCTATGTAGCAGTGCTTAGCACTGTAAAACTTTATATTGGTTGCAACTGTTGTACTGTAGAAGACCAAAGATTGTGAGAAAAGCCTACTTCAGAATCTGACAATAAATATAGCCCCATACTTGTATAACTCATTTTTTTGTTCATTCATGTGCTTGAAGTTGTTGTTTTCTTTTTGTGTTGTTTTTGAAATAAAAATTTTTGCTTTGCTTTGCTTTGCATTGCTATGTCCGGTTATAATGAATTTTATTTGGAGTAATTTCTAATAAGTAAAATAATCTGACATTTTTAGTAAGGATGATTAGGAGACGTTGTAAGCGCTGAGAAGCAGTATAATTATTTTTGGAACGGTTACGCTAATTGGCCAAACTTGCCAATTTTTACTGTGACGCACACATTAATTTGTGTTTTTGAAAAAAATATTTTTTGCAAATCAAATAATCAAACAGTATAATTTTCTGCAGTCAATTTATGATTAGTTTTTTTGAAACTTTGCTTTAGTTGTCCTATTATACTATAAGAATAATATTAATTGTGAAAAACAGTTAATTTAATTCAGCTTGATAACTTTTTGCTGTAACCATCTTTCAGTTTGCATTGGTTTTGACTTATACTTTTTTCCTGTTGGGCCACAGCCCAGCAGGGTTTTGATTCTGACTTTTTAAAGTAATGTTAGCGTTAAACTTTTTATGTGCGAAGTGTGTTTTACACGTCTTCTGTCGTAGCTGTGCGTCCGTCACTCTAAAATGTCTTGTATTTTTATTAGAGAACTTGTATTCGCTAAGAACATTAGTGACTAACTCAGAATCGAACCTATGAGCTCACGGTTATGAACATATCAAACTAACCACTCGACCACACAGATCCAGTGCAGTCCAGCGACTTATGGATGAATTTTGATGCAAACGCTTTGGCTCAAAAATATAGTTGGGACGAGAGGATGGTAGACGAGATGTTGAATCAATGGTACAAATACTTTGAAAATATTAGCCAAATAAGCACCATGCCTTTGCCAAGATGTATTGCGGGTACAGTTTTGGAACGAAAAGGAGTAGAGTTGGAGCTTAACAGCTTTTGTGACGCGTCAACCAAAGCCTACGCTACGGTTATTTACCTCCGGATCATCTCGACCGAAGCAATAACTACAAATTTGGCAATTTCTAAAGCGCGGGTGAGCCCACTTAAAGTTTTGAAAATACCACGTCTTGAGTTTATGGCTGTGCTGATTTGAGTCAGGGTTTTAAACGGTTTATAATGAATTTGCCAACGAGTCCAAAACTTTTTGGCATCGGAACAAATACAATGGAAGTTCATAACTGAAAACGCTCCCTGGATAGGCGGGTTCTATGAGAGAATGGTTGGTGCAGTAAAAAAGTACTTGGTACTAAAAAGTACTAAAAAAAGAAAACTCTTGGTAGCCGCTGTTTGACTCTGACGACTTTACTAGAAGCTGCGTCATTTGTTAATTCAGGCTCACGTTTATGGGCCACGATATCGATGACACCCTATTGACCCCGGCTCACTTTTTGCTCAGGCGGGGAAGGCCTGGCATTCCGGAAGTCAGCCATGACTTGGACAGCGACTTTGATCAAAAAAATTAAGGTTTGCCTGTTGGTAAACAAATGGAAAAAGGCTGAAGCACTGCTGCTGTCTGAGTTCTGGCGGTGTGGGTCATGTGACTATTTGCGGAGTTTACGCAAACACTCGACTCAGCTGAATCACCGAAACGTAAGCTCGCTGACACTAGAAACTGGTACAGTTGTACTGGTTAAGGAAACCACAATTCCGCAAGGCCGGTGGAGAATTGAGCGAATTGTTAAGCTGATGAAAAGCTTTGACGGTTTAATAAGATCCGCCACTGTGATGACGTCGGGACGCAAGCTATTGACACGTCTTTTGAAATCACTGTACCCGATTGAGTTAGGGCAACACGATCCAAGCTATAACATAGCAACTATGACAGCCTAAGCAAGATCGGGGGTAGCAGTTAGCAAAAGACCAGCTAGGCGCAGTGCTGGCGATTCTAAAGTCAAAACCAGAGAGATATTAAGATATGAAGCTGAGGAAGATCTAGAGTAATAGTCAAACCTAGCTTTGTACGAGTTTTGTGTAGCTATTGACTGAGGCTGTAGACCCTGTCGATTGAGATGTCATATAGGTTATATCTAATTGTTCAGCATATTTGGCTTCCAGCTAAAAATTTTCCTTTGCCGATACCCTACCAAATTTGGCAATTGATCGCGTCATATTGGGTTTAATCCTCGATGGGTATTTCGCTCTGCCGTCAAGGATCGGGACCTACTTCTGGATCAAATAGTCCCATAAAGACAGTGTTATCAGGGTAAATGTGGCGTGTCTAAGCATGCACGAGCACAAAATTTTACCTTCCCTCCACCCTCAGGCGCTATTTGCGCTATTTGCGCTATTATAGTTTCCAGCTCAAAAACGCCCACCCTCCCGCTGTTAGCGCTATGCACGCTACGACAGGTACCTTCCCCTCCCCCTCCCCCCACGCTACAACAGGTACTTTTCAGTACGTATAAGATGTCTCAATTAAAATTAAGAAGTTTAAATTTTTTTAAACTTTTAGTTTGTGTTTTGATAGAGGATATTAAAAAATAGCGCATATAGCAAAACGATAGCGTATCAAAGTGCTATAAGCGCTATTTTTATAATAGTAGGCTTAAAAATAGCGCTTATAGCACCTGAGGGTGCTATTTTCACTATTTAGGCGCTCACTATGTGCTATTGGCTAATTTATTGAGTAGGCGCCCCCCCCCCTCCCGGTTGTTGGGTTTGTAGGGCTTTCCATCCCTTGCTCCTATTAGTCAAAAATGGTAGGCAATTACCCAACATAACTTTTAAGTTATTCGCTCCTATTGGTTACGCAAAATGAAACGCCTTTAAAAGGTAAAGAATAGTAAGCTCCGACCCGCCCACACATCCCGGTGTTGGGTTTGTAGGGCTTTCCATCCTTCGCTTCTAATAGTAAAAATTGCTGGCAATTTTCCAACATGATTTATTACTAGAGCGTTAAGCTAGCAATCTAGCAATGGGTGGTTCAAATTCTCCCTCGCCATTTTTCTGTAGAAGTTTCATCCATATCCAAAGAAGTCATCACGTATGGCACCGTCGATAGCGCAATTAGCGCATATAGCACTATCAAAAAGCGCTATAGCGCAAATAGCGCCTATAGTAGCGCTGCGGATAGCGCATATAGCGCAAATAGCGCATATAGCACCAAAAGCACTAGCGCAAATAGCGCATATAGCACCTTCGATAGCGCATATAGCGCAAATAGCGCATACAGCACCTTCGATAGCGCATATAGCGCAAATAGCGCATATAGCACCCCCAAAAAGCGCTATAGCGCAAATAGCGCATATAGCACCTTCGATAGCGCATATAGCGCAGATAGCGCGTATAGCACCCTCAAAAAGTGCTATAGCGCAAATAGCGCATATCGCCGCAATCCAGTAGCGCTTATGGCATCCTGATAAAAGCGTTATGTAGCGCGAAGTGCTATTCGATTTCGCTTACACGCGTTCGTTACCGTTATCAGGGAAGCAATGATGAAATTTGTAGATGCCGCCTGGGATGGAGGAATCACTAGCCGCTTTGTTGTGGTCACAACCAACTATGAATTTATGTGGTCATGCGGACTGCGCAAAAACCAGCCTTAGTCAACCGATGATTACCCAGGCTTTAATATCTATGGCTCTATTTTGAAGTTTATTTTGCGCCGTGCGGTCGACAGTGATTTGACACAGTTCAGAGGCGCTGGGCGAGTTTTAGTCATGATGAGCGCTTTTTTCGCACCGTCTTGGTCCTGTTCGACAGCCAATGTCAGCAGTTTAAGTCAGTGTCGCACGGCGGCCCTGGTGTGGGGGTGTTCGAGGCTTAGTATCACGACTTGGCCATAGGAATCGATGGACGTAGGCGTACTCTCGACATTGGGGGTTATGCTGTTGTAAGGGTCAATTGCCAGATGAATGCGGCGTTATTGCTTTTCCGACAGCAGACAGACCCTTGGCGTCCATTAAAGCGATTTCTATTGGAACAAGTTAGCCAATGTCCAGACCCCAAGATCCTGGTTAGCACCGCTATTCTCCACACAAATGCTCGCGGAATTGCCAACCATTCCTACTGGGTGATGAACCTTCTATCCGGTAGCCAAATCCAGTGCCTCAATTGGTCGACTAGCCAGTCGAATCCCTTTGCGACTACAGTTGGTTCGATTGACTACCGCATGTTCGGGTGGGTTTGGTGATTCCTGACCTGCGATTTGTCAGCATTCTCTTGGTTTGCAGCTCTATCCAAATGCAAGCCGAAAGCGCAAGTCTAGCGGGCGATAACGCTAGTCGATAATTTGGGACCGCGACTTTTGCAAATTTAATAAACCTACTACAATTTGGACCAATTTGATTAGTTTAAATTTTGGTAGTTTACTTTGTGTTGAGTAACCTTTTTGTTGTAGCTTTGAATTGCCAAACTTTACCTAGTGTTAAGCGACTCTTTTTTTGTTGTTTCGCAGTGGCAAACTATCGTTTGAGTTATTTTTTTTGTGTGAATAGGAACAGTCATAGTATTTTCATTATATTTTTGTACGTACTGCATTATTGATTTTGTTACGGTATGTGTGGTCAGTGGTTGGTCTGTGCGGGATGCAATAAGTGGTGTCTAGCTGGATTGCGCGTTCAGCTCTTTGCACAGCGTCCTAGATGGCGCCACAATATTACTGTAATTCCATACGAAAATTCACCAGCACTTGTGTGATCACGTGTGTGCTGCGATAGTATGTGTCTGTCGAATCAGTGTGCTCTTGGATATACTGTGCGCGCGTACACAACGAAAGCCGAACGTGCATACATACACTATACATTGACCACAGCAGGAGACAGACAATGCAGGCACAGTTGGCGCACAGTTCATTTACACACGCCCAATCACATGAATTAAAAAATACACAAACGCACACACAAATTCTTTCAAAAGAAACGTTATAATTGTCCAGACTCATTCTAAAGAAGCCTGCTGCGCTGTGGCGCAGCAGAAAAAAGTACTGGCGCAGCAGGAAAAACGGCACAAGTAGCCACATTCTAACACCAATACATATGTATAAAAAACAAGATGTTTTAAATTTTTAAATATAATTTAAATAATATTACAAATATCAGCATAAAAGTTCCATAACATAAGTATTACAACTGTCAGAATTAAAATTAACTTTTGATTAATAACGATTTTAGTGAACTTAAAATATTTCCCATGCTACCGTTCCCCAATGTTGCACCGGCTAAGCTACCGTAGCTACGTACAATAAGCTTAGGTGTCACCGACTACAAAAAATTAATATACACATTTACTTATATGCAGAACACACGGTTGCAGCTGGTTGCACCGGCCAATTACGCGCTTTTACGTGTGTATACAACCTTAATTTTGTTGAACGTACTTACACTAGCTGTAGTAGTGCACTACTTACTTACAGTTACACTACCATCATTATCGTGGTACCTATTTATCATACATTCGCGTTTTTCTCCAGTTGGGGTTAAAAAAACTACGTACGTGTACCTGTTTATCAAATATAGACTAATATTTTTGACCAGGTCTGTAACTCAATAGAGTTAAATATTCAGTATAATATTATTTTTTGATAAAATCGGTTTGTTGTTTTTTATGCTTATTATTAGGCAAAAAATATCATTCCAGACTCAGAGCTGAATGTTTAGCTTAATGGTTTTATAAAAATTTGGTTCCATCTTTTATGTCAGAATAATTCACAACAGCACTGTAGGCAGTCATGACAAAATTTATGTAAAATGCTTATTTTTTTTCACAAAAAGATTTTTTTTAAAGACTGAACTTAAATTAATAGCGTTTCTGCACAATATGTAAAAAAGCATCCTGCTGATTGATATTGTGTATAAATCCTTAATTTTTTCTGAAGGTTATAATGTTTATTAGGATAGCACCTAAAGCTCACACATATCAATCAGTTACGCAGTAAAACGTGCTATGTGCTGTGTTAATGTTCAGCTTTTAGTAGTCAGTGTCGCAAGTCAGAGAACATTAGGGGGGGGGGGGGGGGGGGCAAATATTTCAGAAAAGAACATTAAAGCCTATTCAAACGAGGGCGTATTTTGCGCCATGGCGCACGCCATGGAACATGAGCACGAGCGGGCGCATGAGCGGGCGCATACGCACACTTGCCGACTGCATTTTGTGAAATAATGCAGGTGGCGCCTGAAAATAGTAAAATTGCGCCCGTTTGTGCGCCCGCTCGTGCATTCGCTCATCCTCCCTCGTGTAAATAGGCCTTAGTAACAGAGCTATTTTTTTGTCAACCAAACTAACTTGTAACTAGCACGTCTTGCGAGTAAAGTTTAACCAATTTTCGATAGAGTTGGTTACGACATGCGGGGAATTAGTAGTATAGTCTGATTTTTAAGTAATGAGAGGTAGTAAACTGTTGTGCAGTAGCACGAATACTTCTTCCAACATTACTATTCTTGCGGCTTGTGCCAAGCAGCTAGCATGAACATAACTCATGCTTGGCAAAATTGCCGCTAGTATCACCGTGTCACTAATTTGACAGCCATTTTGATTGAAAACTGTCACCAGAGTTGACGATATATGCATCACTAGACTTTATTGAGCACAATACAGTGTACACAACACAATTGAGGCTCTTTTCCGGCAACAAATCGGTTAAATTAATTATAGTCAGTCAACGATTTATTAACAGATCAAATATGTAGCTATGACTATTGTTTGGTAATATGATTGGTAGGAACAACTGTGTGTGATGGCCACTGCATGCCTGATGTATACGTTCGTGTCGTTACGCGAGTATGCGACTTCCGCCACTTCAACATATCATAGTGTAAAACGTTATGTGACTCCCGCCACTCGCACTGATACATCAAAAACAAACTCACACACTATAAGACTGTGCAAGAATTTACTGTTATTGCAGGTGTGACGCACGCAGATTACTTAAGATGTAAACTAAACAAACGTACTGACAAATGGATCCAGCGTAAGCCATGTGTTTAATCTCCAAAATCAAAATTAAAGACCTGTTGTGCTGTAACGCTTAGGTAATTGGGATTCGTGTATGTCTGGTTCGTGTTGGCGGGTCAGCTACCTGTTTGTGCGGTGGCAACTTCTTTCCTTCTATTCTTGCGGCTTGTGCAGCAGCTAGCTGACATGGTTGATATTCGCCAATGCGCTAGTTCCGTGTCCTAATTTGCAGCATTTGATTGTGATTGTCCAAGCCCGATCTGTGCGTCCTAGCTTTATTGAGCCAACAGTGTCCCCAATTGAAGCTATTTTCGGCCAAAGGGTCATAATTAAGTCGTCCGATTTATACACAATATGTAGCTATGCTATTGTTTTATTAGTCATGACGATATGGTTCATCGGCGCTAGCTGTTGATGGCCCATTCATGTATCGTTAGTGTCGTTACGCGAGTATGCGCTTCCCACTTGACATATCAGTGAAAACGTTATGTGCTCCCGCCCTCCCTGATACAAGTGAAACAACTCCACCTAAAGACTGTGCGAACTGTATTTCAAGTGTGACGCACGCAGACTAAAGAAGAACAACACGACTGACAAAGGATCCAGCGAAGCCAGTGTTAACTCCAAAATCAAAAAAAGACCGATGCGGGCACGCAGGAAAATGCCGAGGATATTCTTCGAATATAAAACGCGGCACCAAAAGTTTTTAGACCAACATTCGTAACATGTTAAGCTGCATCTTGCTTTCAGAACCTTGACACTTTGACAGTGTTTGACGAAAATTAAATTGAAAACCTATTACAAACCTTGTTATAACAACCGTTTATCACTAGCCGTCTAAAAACAAATGACTTCGACCTTATACTCAAATATACCACGTCACTACGAAACAAGCAAAAGTTTACTGCAAAAGTAATCCAGTGAGTGAGAAGGGTGAACGTTTGACAACATTACGCCTGTTGCACAATAAAAATTAATCGCAAACATATAGTAACTTTTAACAATACATGAGTGCATCAATGGAAGAACATGACACTCTGCCTGAATTATAGTTAAGGGGGTAGTGTCGCGAAAGCAGTCGATTTTGCGCGACTATAAAACTTTTTCAGTGAAAGATAGGTCATTGTTCTTTATATATTCTAAAAATATTTTTTAAGGCAAATATTTTTGCCAAGTTTCAGAAAAACTGATGCAGCATACAGTTAGCAGTGAAGTCGCAAATTCGGAAAAATGACGTTTTGAAAACCTATTCACATTCGATAATTTCGTCACAATTAAAAAAACTTTTTGTTTAGATTCTTTACACAACGTAAAAGCACATATGCTCTAGTTTATGCACACAAAATTTAGTGCAAATTGCTTGAGTCGTTGTGGAGTAATGCTTGTTTGAACTGTGAAACTGTGCGTAACCTGTAAGGTACTGACAGCAATAATGATAAATTGTAAAAAATTTAGACACTTATTTTGAAATCAAAAGAAAAACGAAGCTTCATTTTTTATTTTTCTTATTTGTGGCAAAAAATGGTGCGTCAAAACATTACATGTGCTTCACAAGCTGGCCAATCTGATATCTGGCTTGATTTTTTGAACTTTTATGTCTCTATTGTGTGATGTCTGGCTTACAAATGGTGATTGGTTCAAAATATTGGTAGATATTGGTAGTCTAGTATCTGGCAGTATTTATTTGACACCATGTGGCATTTCAGTAGTTTCTCAGTGAGCGTACAATTTCGTATCAAAAAGTTCTCATTTTGCAGCCTATGAGCAAAACTGCTTTGGCGACACTACCACCTTAAATGTTTCTGTGACCACACGTCGGTCAATGCAAAAAACCCAAAACTTGAAGTTACCCCAGTACGCAGAGTCCCAAATACAGTCAGTTTTATGCTCTTTAGCTTTCTGAGATAATATCGTTGCTTTTTTGGCGGTGTGGCAGAGCTTTTGGCAAAATTAGGAGTATTTTGAACAGAAGGAGTAATTAGGTACTCATTACATATGTATGCGCAGTTTGTTTGATTTAACCCTTTCATTCTTAGGCCCTGAAATCGGCCATGGAAAAATTTCGTTTGGTCAATGCAAAGACTTCATACCTATGTACTTGAGTTGCTTGGAATTGTTCGCGATCTGCCGACGTATTGCATATTAAATGTTTGAGACTGTCGCATATATGTCACAATAAGACATATAGAGAAATTTTCAGTAAATATTCTATACCCCGCAGTCACCTTAAGATGACTTCTGAAAAATGGGCAGTAAGGCCAAACCAAAGTTACCACACGTACGTTATGTGCATAATTTGACAAAATATATCGATGGACACATTTGTCACATAAAGACATAAAGAGCTCTTTCACACACAGCAGGAAAAATGGACCAAAAAATGGCTGGACGTATTTGTCACAATAAGAATGAAAGGGTTAAATAGAAATTTAATCACATCACACAAAAAAACCTAATAAAACTAAATTGATGCATGTTTATTTATATTTAAAGTAAAAAATAGCCGCAAAATAGCTTTGAATTCAAGACATAATGGCAAAATTTTTTAAAAAATCACTAGTGAGTTCTGATTTTAGCTATAACTAAATCGAAAGTTCAAAATTTTTACCAGCGCCATGTTTACGACCCGAAACAATTTGGGTTACGGGACCTAAAGGAGTACAGGACCCGACCCAAATAGTTATTCGACCAATTTTCTTCAAAATTCGTGTAAAAATGGATTTGAAAAACTTTGAAAAATCATAAAGAAGTTTTGGAATGTCCAAAAATATACAATTGTTTGTATAGTCAAAAGTTTCTAAACAGAAAAAAATTAAACTATTTTTCGCAAAAGTTTGATTTAGAATAACATAAAAATTCTTATCACCCGGGATTTGAACGGGGGACCTTTCGCATCCGAAGCAAAAATCGTACCACTGGATCACCGAGTTACAAATGCGATCGTTTCTAAAAAACTTTTAATACAATTAAGTGAAGCAGAAAATCTCAGTATACCGTCCTTCTACTATTGTTGCACTATGTCGTACTGTTGACATAGAAATTTAAAAGATATGAGTACAGTACAGCTAAAAATTAACATCATATGACTCCGGAGTCCCGAGCGTCGTTGCAGTCGCTGACTGAGTCATACATATTGAGCGTCACAGGTTCGTAATGTTACTTTGACCCGTAGTTTGACCTTTATTAGCTGACTCCGGTGTCAGAGTCAGTGACTGCGGAATCAGCATCACCTTAGTCATTACTATATCACAAAATATGCTACACGCATACACATGTGAAAGCAAAGTTTCTAAGCCATATAAAATATAGTGATGACTAACGTGATGCTGATTCCGCAGTCACTGACTCTGACTCCGGAGTCAGTTAATAAATTTCAAAACTACCGGAAGTAAATTGGACCTGTGACGTCAACTGGTTGACTGCAGTCAGTGACTGCAAAATGAAGTCAGTGATGCTGACTCCGGAGTCATATCACATGATGTTAATTTTGAACTGTACTGTAGCATCTGAAGAAGTAACTAATAAAGAAGAAAATCATAGCGGTATCGGTTTTGACATTTGTATACCTAACTAAGATCTTCAACAGTCAAGGCCGGTTGGCTCAGGTGGTAGTGCGTTAAGCATTTTCTGAGCATCTGATTCCAAGTCAGAAGATTGGGGGTTCGAAACCTCACCGGTTCTCAGTTTTTGTATTCTGAGAGGTACTGCTTTTCTAGTGTTATTTACTAACACTGGAAGGGTAAGCGTTCCAGTGTTATTTAACAGTGGTAAGGAAGGCCTTACAATGTTATTTAACACTGGAATGGTGGACGTTCCAGTGTTATTTAACACTGGAAAGTCGCGACTTACCAGAATTAACAGGTAAGTCTGTCTAATTGAAGATTCTGCAAATTCTATACAAACCAAGTATAAAGCTGTGGCGCAACAGGAAAAATCACGCCCGCGGCCCGGCCCGCAGCTCGGCCGGCGGCCCGGCCCGCAGCTCGGCCGGCGGCCCGGCGGCCCCCGCCCGCGGCCCGGCCCACCACCGGCCCGCAGGCCGGTGGCGGGCCGGTGTTTGCGGGCCGGGCCCGGCCCGCGAGTGATAGGTCTGGCCCGGCCCGGGCCCGGCCCGCGAAATGTTGGTAGTGAAAGAACTCTAGTTATTAATGATTCAACTTCGCTTATTAATACACTTCCAGCTTTTTTTGTTCCTTCTAGAGAAGGAGCTGTTGTTTTGAAACTAACTGTTCGCAGTGTTAAACGCTGCTGAGCAGGCTGCATAGCCTGTATGTTTTGTGTGTGTTTTCAGCTTGGGAGTTGCCTGCTGATTTTTGTTTGCGTATATCCATGAAAATCAATAAGCGATGTAGAGTGTTGTAGTGTAACTTTTTCAGCCTCGGCACCGTAATGTTTCACCAGCCGTATATAAGAGAGCCTGGATAACACTGCTTATCGCTTCTTGGAGCTGATATGCTCAGCTCAGATCAAAGCGTAATTTTGGCCGAATGGCTCGCTGCAGCGGGATGCTTAACATCCTGCAGCACTTTTTTTAAATGTACGTACATACGTAATTAGAATAGTTAAGAATAAGCTAGGTGGTAGTTTTGGATACGCAGTGCACTCTAGAATAAGCTATGTAGTTGGGTAAGTACCTAAGTTATGCAGTCTAGCGAACAGTAGGGGAATACATAGATACAATTCAATTAAACTTGAAAGGTAGACACCGGGGAAGGAACATTGCCCCTTTTGGGGCCTACTTGTTTAGCTGAGCAATATCTGGGCTAATGTTTTGCCTTAGCCCCGATATTCTCTATAAACATTGACTAGGCTTTCTCAATGCTCTCAGGGTGGTTTACAAAACCTTCATTAATTAGGTCTCATATGACATATAGGACATACAAAAAGGACATATGTTCAAGAAATTCGCAATTAGCAGAAAATAGCGCAAATAGCACGGCCCAGACCCTATAAGCGCTATCCTATTTTAGGTTTCACTATATAATGCGAAATTAAAACAAGGCCGGGGTAGCTCAGATTGTAGAGGATTGCTACTAGCCTAGCGCGGCGTGGATCAAATCCCCCTGTGTCATTTTGGTATTAACGTTTACGCATGTATAAAAAATAACGCATGTAGCACTTTTGATAGCGTGTATAACACTATGAGTACATAATGGCGTCTCACTCTTATACATATGTAGAAGAAGAATAAGACAGTCTCCAGCCTGCCTGAGTCCTAGAAGTGCCTGTGTTCTGTTCTGAAAGTTTGTCAAAAGATCCACAAAGGTGTTTGCAAACCTTCTGTGTTGTTTTTTTACCTGACTTATGAATTAAAAATAAGTTATTAATCTTTTATTCTTATTTTAATGCTCATCTCGAAGAGAAGTTGTTAAAAAGTGGTAAAGCTTTCATATGATATTAATACCATCAAGAGTGCATAATAAGAAGAGTATGACACTGGGCCAATTCCTGGCAGGGGTCGGAATTACAACCTGCGACCATTAACTCCAAAAACAGGCCACGAATTGGACCATAGTACCACCCCCACAAACTGGACCCCGGTCCAAAACGTGGCAGGGGTACCCCCCCCACAAACCCGACCCGGTCCAAACGTGGGGGGGGTACCCCCCCAATCAGACCCTAGTGGTCAAAACGTGGGGGGGCCCCAAAAGACCCGGTCCATCGGGGGGGGCCCCCCACAAATGGACCCCGGTCAAATCTGGGGGGCCCGATTGGACCGGGGTATGGGGGGGGGACCCCCACGTTGGACCCCGGTCTGAAAATGGACCATATTGCCAAATAACCAAAATTTTGCTTAAAATGCAGTTTTCGGCCAATCTGTGCCCTGTTGGGGCTGCTCAGCCTCAACTTTTGGCTTGTGGGGTTGCCGACCCCTGCAAGGCCGGGTACAACCTATGCGTTTTCTGGATGCTTTTGTTGATTATTTGAAACATCAAGGGTCCCCCCTTTGAACTTGAAAAATTTTGGTAATGGATTGGTCTGAAACTTTTTTCTATGGGTGATTTAGGTCCCAAATGCGTATCCGACAAGCGTTTAGTTTGTGCCCGTCTGGACTTCCGTACTGCCTCACCTAGGGGGTAAAATGGGCAAATTTTTCAACATGCGGATTCTTTGTTTCGGGTAATTTACCTCCTGAAAACGAATTTGAGCTCCATTATTGTGTGTACGGCTCGCAAAAACCGTGCGACCGCCTCCCCTCCAAGACCAAGGGGTCCAATTTTCTAATCGAGATTGACGTCCCAGGGGTAATTGGGCATTTTGGGCATTTCGAAAATACATTTTTAAAATTTTTTTTTTAAATTTTAAAAAAATTTAAAATTTTAAAAAATTTGACTTTTTTCAGATTTTTTTCTGGAACGCTAATATTTGCTTTCCGGAATGCCGAAATAATCCTAAAACAACAAAACACGCAATTTAAAAATATTTAAAATTTTTATGTTTCCTAAAATTTTTTGATTTGTACCAATTTGAAGATTTTAAAACGTTTTTAAGACAGTACAACCAACAATACAATCCAAAAAAAAATCGAAAAAAGAAATTAAAATTAAAAAAATTAAAAATGTATTCAAAGCCCAAAAGCCCAAATACCCCGGGACGCAAAACCAATAAAAAGACCCCTGCTCGGAGGGGAGGCGGTCGCACAGGCGAGCCGACACACAAAAGGAGCCAAACGAGGAAAACCAAAAACAAAATGATGTGAAAAATCCCATTTAACCCCCTAGGGGGGAAGTCGGGAATAAAAGCTACGTTTGTATACTCTAATGTTTAAGCTAGTTTAACGCTTTTTAACGTAAGAGCCTATTGCACTTATTTACTTATCCATATGTTTACGCAACAGACCCCAGGGAAAAGGGCCCAGGTGGAGAACTTGGGCGTTGTCAGCCTAAGGCAGGCGGAGATGATGTAGGGTGTCGTCTTTGGCTGTTAGTTTGCACAAATTTGCGAAATTCAGAGCCAAAAGCGATGCAAAATAACTACCTTATTTTGACCCAAAAGTGACTCAAATTCAACTGGTACGATAGAGATAAAAATGACAGTGTGCACCAAAGGAAATTTTGTATGGAGAAGTTTTTTTGGGTTAAAGATTTTCTAACGCATAAAATCCATAATTGTGTCCTACCTAACTCAAGAATATTATTATTTTCAGGTTTAACTTCAACTGAACAGCTTTGTGGATTATTCTCTCAAAAAGTTTACCCAAACGCCATAATTGAGTATAAGAGAAAACACCTGAAATAAGAAGCTATATCGTCCCAAAATACTACGACATGTTTAGAGCAAATATACTTTTCGATCATGCCCCGTTTGTCAAAGAGTCTATATGGACTACGATGACAACCGGAATTGCATTTCCTCGTATCTGGGGCTGCTCGACACGTGCAAATACAGGAAGACAAAAACTTCTACTTCGCTGTTACTCAAGTTTCGTACAGATAAACTTAATTGGTAAGTTCATTATTTTCAACGCTTGTTTATTTACATACACTAATGATAAACTGTTTTAAATTTATTAGGGATGTCGCGGATGTCCGCATCCGCATCTGCGGATGATCTGCAACTTTAAGGGGGGGGGCTACCCAGGTCAAAAATCAAAGTTCTCCAATTTTGCTTATTTTCACATATGTTACTCCCCCAAGGCACCTCTACCTCAGATAAGAACAATTAAGCTTGAAGGTGGACTTTTGGTTCGGTGCCTTTGTCAGTGTATTTACATAGGCAAAAGTACGCAAAAAAGCCTAAAAGTAGTCCTTAGTTGAACAGTTCTAACACAAACCACATCAGGCCAATCAGGTTAAAACTTGGCATAGTAGCAGCCCACATGCTTGCGCAAAATCGTATCATCCGGATGTTTTATATGTATTTTCAATTCTAAAATCGAGGGCGAAATGTGAAAAAATGGCCGTTTTTTGGGCCCGCCAAATTTGAGTGATTTTACATTTGGCGTCACTGCTCAGGCCATGGGCAAAAATTTAAAAAAATGGATCACAGAGGTTGAGATATGACATTAGACTATCGAATCATGTAAAAATCGGCTTCGTCAGTATTAACAAAAATTTCGAGTAAAGGAACGCTTTGTGAGCACAAAAAACTTTTTTTTGCGCCTATGATTTACACGTAAAATTAAATTTTTGGGCGCCCCTAGTATAAAAAATTGGCAAAAGCATTGGTCCCAGTTTGTTACATCTGCGACGCGCCTTCCTTGGGGCTACATTGTGTGCATATTCGAAGCGAATTGGAGAACCTAAAATTTTCACTTATACAGGTAGCCCCCCCCCCCTTAAGTTGGCACAACGGTCAATAGCGTCTCAAACAAACTGTAGAGTGTAGACGGCAGCGCAAGTCATAAAAATTATCATAAAAGATGAATACACAACTTTTATATATGTATGAGCAAGAGTACATGATAGTCCTAATATGTACTCTTGGTATGAGTTATGGCACTGGTTGGCGTGCTATGTATAAATGATTTATGCGCATGTTTCCAGCGGCCTATTCCTTTACCGGATTAAACAGACTGGTCATATTTTAGTCCGAGGTTTAGGAAGGGCGAACCGGGTTAAACGGACTAAACGAGTTAAAATAAGTCAGCGGCTTAATTTTTGTCTGAACTACCACTACCATTGTCTATATAAATTAAGATTTTGACTATTTTACTACGCCAATAAGCAAGCCATTTTTACATGTGGTCATACTACCTTTGTGAACTTGAAGGGTCCTAAACATTCAGATAAACTCTACGAATTTATATTTTTTGCTTATAAAGCAGCACATTTGTCCACCATTCCGGATAATTTGAAAAAACATTTTTCTTTGGTCGATTTAAAACGGAGGTGCCGTGCACGCACGGTTTTGCTTTAACTTTAACTTAAATTGATGCCTGAGCCTTACTTACTCGCGACCCCCTTCTCGGCTATAGTTTTGCCAGGATGCTAATTCTTGATGTAGATAAAACGGCTTTGCTTGAAATTTATTTTCTCATAAATTCCATTCATTAAAAATTGAAATCCATTCTTAGAAATTATTTACACCAACTCACAGTTATAAAATTATGCAAATTTTGCATCAATTTTGAAGTAAGTCATCAGGTAAGTAAACTAAATTTAACTTAATTATTCCAACTTAAAATTTTAATTTTAAATTGTCCCCAAAAGAACATTTTGTAATAATTACTTAGAAAATCCGCGCAACGTATTTTAATATTTATAACACACTTCAGGGGGTAATTGCGTTTTTGGGTGTTATTTGGAAAGCCATAGCTCAGCCTTTACAGCTTCGAACCGCAAGCGGTCTTTTGCATAAACTATTTTTTGTCTAAAAGTATGCTGTTTATTAAAAGTCAACCGTTGATCTTTTTAGGACAGGCGTTTTAAAAAGGTTTTTTCAAAATTCAAGTTTTTTTACAAAAAGTTTGCGCTACAGCTCTTCGTCATACGATTACCTGTTGGGCATGAAAGTTGGAAAGGTTGCAGATGCGACACGTTTGAAATCCACAGACAGGTCCCTCACTTTTTAATTACTAGTTAATTTACTGAAAAAATCGTTTAAAGACAAACGCACCAAAAATTGAACGTATTTTTCAGTAATTAAAATGCTGTAAAAAACACAGGTAAAATTTTGGAAAAAGAAAGACATGCCTGAGCAGTTTGACCTCTACATTAATGTGCCAAAAATTTGTGCTTAAGCATCATCAGTAGCTTGAGTTTGTGGGCGCAAAGTTTACATAGAAATAACAATAACAAAAACCTCAAAAACGCAACCAGCGCCTTAAGCGTAATAAACTTCCACACACATTATCCAATTTAAACACAAATCCATTTCATCAGAACGAAGGAACTGTTGTTCAAAACACCTTATCCAAAAAATAAAAATTAAATTATATTTAAATTTTTAAAATCAAAATCATGTGCTTATGCTTACATTTTTCTTTTCCTAGCTTCACTAATTTACTGGGTATGGAACCAACTACCGTCACTGAACAGTCCACTGGATCCAGTCGGCCTTGTAATCATAACCTTCTCCTTAATACTCTTATGCGCTGCCATCAGCTGGCTATTTTGTCACTATCAAGAGCACAGGCTAGCCAAAGATGCTCACAAGTACAACTATGAGCAAATGCTGGCTTCTTTTCGTCCGCCGGACAATATTAACGGGATCAAGAGTATTATCTATATAATGATTGCTCTCTGTGTGGGCATTTCCATGTTGGTTGTCATATGTCAAGTATTTGGCGTTCTAAAAACCCAGTTCTTAGTTTCCATGTGGCGCGGCTCGCCACTAGCTATTTATGGTGACTTGGTTACCTACTGGAACGAATCTGGGGTCATTTTGTCCGGTTTGAGCGCGCATGCCTGGGAAATCTTAATATGTCGATCTCTGATCCGACAGTTCCGCACCGAAATCCAGACCAATCAACTACACTCTTGTCCCAATCATGTAGTCAGCTGTTGGCGTGAAAAATATTTAAAATTAAGCCAACTAGTGGAAACCCTAAATGATGCGTGGACCTTTTTTAGTCTAATATTATCCTTGATCTTTACACTGCTCTTGGTGGAATTTGCATTTTATATACTGATTAATCGAATATCCGTAATCTCATTCGAAACCTACTGTTTGCTAGCCTGCAGTGCAATACTGTGTTTTATTATGCTGCCGCCAGCGCTGCTGAACGAAGAACTTGACTCCTTAGGCTGCGACGTGGCAAAACTAAAAACTGACCACTTGCAAGCTCCCCTGTTCACCACGGCTACGCTGGCTCGCGACTCTTTGGTTCAGCTGATTCGGTTCAACAGTCCGAGGCTAACCATTGGAAGATTGGTCAATGCGGATAGGAATAAGCTATGTCATGTGAGTCTGGTGGGGTAACGGGAAACTCTTTCATCTGTAGGTCTAAAAATCAAGGGAATATCCTCAACATTTGACCAGGGACAGGGAGACCCCGAAAACTTAGCAAGTCTTCATGCATATTGTATACTTCTTTCTTCTTCTGATGCTTTTATGCTGAAGTCATTTTCAGATAACTACCTCGATTGGGGCCATATATAAGATCAAGTTAAATTTGTAATAACAAATACGCCAAAACGGCGTTGCCAATTATACGCCAAAGTTGACCAAAATTTGCTTTTGTCTCTGCTTTGTAATGGACAAGCACAATATATGCACAGCAGTAATCGTTGGATATATGAAACATAAAACAAATGTTTGAAATTTTCCGAAGAACTTTTCTTACGTGCACACAATCAAGATGTGTAGCTAAAATCAACAGCATTTAGAGGAAAAATTTTATTGAAACTTATACCAAAACAATGCAAAACATTCACATTATTGTTTGCAGAAGCGAGAAAACAAAAACAATAGTTTCATGAACATGCTTTTATGAATTTTAATCACTTTCAAGTAGGTAATTAATGATGTCGCGTCGATTTATGCCGAAAGGCAAGATAATTTTTTTCATGTGAAAATTCGAATTTGTGAATTTGTTGGGTTGTTATTTCAGGCTTTTCTATTGATCATTTCTTATGTGCTGCTGATGTTACAAATGAAGCCGGTACTTAAAAAAACAGAAGCTATTTATCCAAATTCAGTCAATATAACAACTCTATTGTTAACCATGAATGCTTGACTAAAATGTATTATATGTCATATTTAGTAAATTTTAGTTTTGAAGTTTAGAAAACTGTGTCAATTTTTTTAGTTATACTAAATGGTGAGAGTGAAACTTTTACTTCAAAAACACAAGGGATCGTATTTTGCTTGGGAGTATGCTGGGCTGTCGTTGGTCAAAAGCATTAGGATATTTATATAAATGTTTCGTACTGTTTTAGGGCAGTTTGTTAAAAATTCGGACGCCCAAATTTTGTCCAAAGAATCCGTGACGTTTGCAAAAATTAAAAACTTTTAAAGCTAAAATTCGGACAAAATGCGAATAACTTTAAGATGACTTGATATTCTGCGAAAACCCTATGATACCAATTCCAAGGAGTTAAAATAAATTTAATGTAATATCATCGAAAATTAATATGTCAAAAAATAATCTTAAATCTGCTCCAATTTTATCTGATTCAATTTATAGCTTTTTCACAAAAAATTACGCTAACTTAAAACTCTTGATTTTTTCAATTTTAATAAAAGAGAATAAACTTATTTCTCAAAAACCGTCGGTTTTACAAACCAAAGACATAAGCACATTATTATGTACATGATGAAAATAGAGCCGACGTTTTTACTGTTGGTGACGACAAATAATCTTCTGCCAGCAGAAAATAAGTACGAAACTAACTTCATAACCGGGCGCTTCATTAGAGGTTAGTGAAGGAAACAATAACAAAAAAAACAAACTGTAGCAATGAACAAAAGAAGGAAAATAGATAGCAAAAACATGTATGACTGTGAAAACATTGAAAATAAGAAAGGCTAGCTAATAAGAAAGGTTGAAACGTAGCCTTTTTTGGACTTCTAATGTTTCACTCACGAATATAAACGAGTTATGTTTCACAACTACAAATGGTACACTAAGTAAATATAGTATTTATTTTTCAAAAAAAACGTTAGAAAACGATCTAAGTTGACTTGTTTCAGTTTATTTTTGATTTCACATACAGATGAGCTATCAACAATTACTGTTAAGTTTTAGCTGGTTTGCCCCGTGGCTTCAGGTAGATTACCTAGGTCCAAGACCGAAGTGTGACTTCCCTGACCGAAAGGTGGGCCCTACATAGCTCACTAAACCTAGAAACTACCTCAGCCCTAAACTTATCCTAAAATCGTTGCTACCCGACTAAAAGCACAGAAAAACCGCTAAAAAGCGTGTAGAATATTATTTATTGTGAATAACAAAACGTTTGGGGCAGATACTAAAGAACAGGGCAAAACAGAAATAACGAAACACACGCAGCCAACCTTTGTACAATTTGTACGAAACTGTGCCGCTTTTGAGCCAGACACTTTACATCAGTTTGTCAAAATGTGAATACCTCGACAGTCTGTTATTGTAAAAGTTTCCTTAGACATTTTTTGACTGTTAATAACGCACTTTTCAAACTGACCACATTTGTTAGACATACTTCGCATTACTATCGAAAGAATTTTTTATTCCGCCCAGAGGCGGAATATTTGGAAAAGGTTGAAAAGGTTTCTAGCACCAAGAGTACATGGTTGGTGCTACGAGCCACCACAGAGCCTATGCTTACCATAGGCCTAATATATGGCACTCTTTTTTTTCTGCCAATGGGGGCCTAAAACTGCGAAACTAACCTAAAGTAAGAAACAAATACAATATTTACAACAACATACGTGGGGCCTAAAATTAAATTTAATTTTTGTTGATATAATTTACTACGTACGTACTTATTTTCCGGCAGATTTTAATATTTACATCCAAGCCCCCCTTGGCTGTCTGGGCTTTGACGGACAGCAGAATCCATTGGCCAGCCAATCGGATACATATGCAAATAAGTTTTCAATTGTCAGCCAATTAGCAACCCTCATTGTCTACGTACAACACAACTCAGCCAATCCGTGTGCAATGGGTGGAGCGTTCATCAGAAAATATGCAAATTAGTTTCACACTTAAGGTCAGTTAGTCGTCAGTCATTCAGTTTATTGCCGTGAGCGGCAGCAGGCGGCGGCAGAATTCTACACGCAGAAGATGCCAAGAACTGAAGAAGCAGCTCAGCGGAATTTAGCATCCAGATTCCAGACGGAACCAGTGCCAAGAGTTTGTCCCTGAGTGGAAAAGTCTGCGCTCTACGCTCTACACTAAATGCCCTTTTCAGGGCAAAAGATTGATTTTAATTGGTAGATTTAGGAGCAAGTAGGACACTATTTCAGTTGAACGGCTGGCTTTCCGAATGTAAATGAGTAATGACTTTGTACACACTCCGGTCTTTAAAAAATAAATTTTACTCGAACGGTACGTTTTAAGAGTAGCTAAGCTTTGGCCCGAACAGTGCAAACACCAACGTAGTAGTAGTCAACTCGTGGTGGTGTATGGTATTTATTTTTGCCCAAACAGAGACGGTGGATTCATTAACTTACAGGCGTGTCTGATCAGCCAACAAAATTAGGAAATAAGCACGCTACAGATGCGCTTAATAAAATAGTGTGATAATATAGTAAACGGACTACGGACATACATACATACATACGAAGTCTGTAACTCAGTATGAATCAAACCTTACGCCACAACCGGCTAACCGGACACACGAAGGCTGAAAGTATATAGCCATACTCTGCTCTTATGCGCGTATAATTATAAAGGGATTATAATTGATTATTTCGTAATTTCAACACTTGAACGGACACATGGCTGCAAGTGAACATCGAGCATTAAGCTTCGGCTTACCCTTTTATATACACATACAATAAACTACAATGACCTGCACCAAATCATTTACCTAGTAAATATTAGTTAAAATCGACTTAGGTCAGGCTTAAATTTCCCAAATAGGCTCAAGTGAGCCGAACCAGAAAAAATTTAGGTAATGTCAAAAACGAATTAATTATACATAGCACTTGAAAATTTGAAATTTTGCTTTAAGTAGTTGCGACTTTTCGGTTTGTTTTGATGATCCAACTGTCTAACTTTGGCGCAGATTTAACACTGCAGATTTAATATCAGCGGTCAGCCGACACAGTTACGAAATAATCACTTCACTTGGTATATATAATTTGTAATTGCACAAGGCACAGGCATAAGGCAATTTTTTATGCCGCCTTAAGTTTACATTTGAATTATTTTGATACGTACGTACCTTCGCAAGGTTCATTCGTCACAAATTTAACACTTGGCCTTGGCTGTGTGGCACTTGATTGACAGCCATACACAATGCCAATCGATCTTAGTCAACATATTTTAGCCAATAAGCAGCACTTACGTTTCTGAGACAACCAATCAAGTCACAATGAGTGGAGCTTTTTTTAGCAATTTATGCAAATTAGTTATCATACTTGCGAGCAATGGTCATTCTGTCAGTTTCTCAGTTCGTTGCATGAGTGGTGGCTAACTTGCGGCCCTCTCAAGATGCCAGGAGCTTAACAAATAGAGCGGCATGAAGTTCCAGACATCATGGACCGACAGCTCCACCATTGGAAACAAAGTGGACAACTATGAGCGTATCCCAAATGCCCTTTTCAGGGCAATGCCGGTTGACACTTCGCCAAGAGCTTTTACGCAGAGTACGTACTTATCTGACAATCTAACGTAGGCAAAAGGCTTACGTTATGTGTTATACCTAAATGTATATAACAAACTATACTCATCAGTCTTTAATTTGGCCAGTCGCAAGCAGTGTTGAGGATTGGAATCACTGAATCGGTTTGCACGAGCCACTCTCACTGTTATCTGCGTGTACTTGTAACTCTGGCGGGATTAAAGTAGTTCGACATAACATAGACAAGAAAAGTTATACGTATCAGTCACTGTTTAATGGTTTGATGACGTTAGTTACAGCCCAGCCCCAGACAACGGGCTAAACAAAATCAGCGTACACGGTACAAGCCAGAACGCACAAACTAAAACCCAAAGCAACAGCAGGCAACATTCCCGCACAAGTAACAGGGATAAACCAAGACCTCAAGTCACTGCGACCAAAATAGAGCTGAGACAACAGCGGACAAACCAAGACTCGAAGCAACAGCGGAACAAAATACATAGAGCGGACGCATCAGCGAACAAACCAAAACAGTGAAGAACTGCAGACCAAACTACAGTTGAGACGACAGCGGAAAAAACCAAGACTCAAAGCAACCGCGGACCAAAGTAAAGCTGAGATAACAGCGCACAAACCAAGACTCGTATAACAGCGGACCAAACTAGAGCTGAGACAACAGCATACAAATTAAGCCCCTAAGCAAGACAGTGAAGAACTGCAGACCAAACTACAGCTGAGACGACAGCGGACAAACCAAGACTCAAAGCAACCGCGGAACAAAGCAGAGCTGAGACAACAACGGACAAACCAAGACTCGAAGCAACAGCGGAACAAACTACATAGAGCGGACGCATCAGCGAACAAACCAAGACAGTGAAGAACTGCAGAGTGCAGACCAAACTACAGCTGACACGACAGCGGACAAACCAAGACTCCAAGCAACCGCGGACCAAATTAGAGCTGAGATAACAGCGCACAAACCAAGACTCGGACAACAGCGTACAAAATACAAATTAAGCCCCTAAGCAACAGCAGACCAAATTAGAGCTAAGACAACAGCGGATAAACCAAGACTCGAAGCAACAGCGGAACAAACTACATAGAGCGGACGCATCAACGAACAAACCAAGACAGTGAAGAACTGCAGAGTGCAGACCAAACTACAACTGAGACGACAGCGGACAAACCAAGACTCCAAGCAATCACGGACCAAATTAGAGCTGACATAACAGCGCACAAACCAAGACTCGTATAACAGCGGACCAAACTAGAGCTGAGACAACAGCATACAAATTAAGCCCCTAAGCAAGACAGTGAAGAACTGCAGACCAAACTACAGCTGAGATGACAGCGGACAAACCAAGACTCAAAGCAACCGCGGACCAAATTAGAGCTAAGACAACAGCGGATAAACCAAGACTCGAAGCAACAGCAAAACAAACTACATAGAGCGGACGCATCAGCGAACAAACCAAGACAGTGAAGAACTGCAGAGTGCAGACCAAACTACAGCTGAGACGACAGCGGACAAACCAAGACTCCAAGCAACCGCGGACCAAATTAGAGCTGAGATAACAGCGCACAAACCAAGACTCGCATAACAGCGGACCAAACTAGAGCTGAGACAACAGCATACAAATTAAGCCCCTAAGCAAGACATTAAAGAACTGCAGACCAAACTACAGCTGAGACAACAGCGGACAAACCAAGACTCAAAGCAACCGCGGACCAAATTAGAGCTAAGACAACAGCGGATAAACCAAGACTCGAAGCAACAGCGGAACAAACTACATAGAGCGGACGCATCAGCGAACAAACCAAGACAGTGAAGAACTGCAGAGTGCAGACCAAACTACAGCTGAGACGACAGCGGACAAACCAAGACTCCAAGCAACCGCGGACCAAATTAGAGCTGAGATAACAGCGCACAAACCAAGACTCGTATAACAGCGGACCAAACTAGAGCTGAGACAACAGCGTACAAATTAAGCCCCTAAGCAACAGCAGACCAAATTAGAGCTGAGACAACAGCGGACAAACGAAGACTCGAAGCACCGCGAACCAAACTAGATCTGAGACAAAAGCAGACAAAACAAGACATGCAAGATTACAAGTGATGACTTACTATATATGTAGTCAGTAGTCACTAGTCTTCACTGTAATATTAAATTTCACGCCACTGTAGCGGAATTTGCCACTTTTAGGGGCCTACTTGTTTAGGTAGATGTCGTAGATGTCGCGTGTAAGCGTACACAGAACACATGATTTCACCCCTCCCCCCCCCGACCCTAAGCACTGTTCGAGCTCTTGTCGCCATTATTGTGTCCAAATAAACCCCTTGATCTCGTATTCGCAAATGAACCCTATATTGTCTCTCCCGTCATCGTACAGCCGGTTTAGGGAATAGTGACCACTTCGTTGTGTCACTTCGCACATATCTCAGCACCAACCCCCCCCCCGAGAAGCTACATCAGCGAAATTTCAACAAAGTGATTGAACTTTGTTTCAATCAGCACTCACCCACGCCCTATCCAGCTACCAGCCAACTTTGTCTGCAAAAGCCAAATAAAAATCAATATCAAAAACTGTTCCGTACTGCCTACACAGCCTAGTGCCAATTCGCACTCAGTTGTCTAAAAAAATAAACTCGTATTGGCCGACGGCCGGTGCTATAATTCTATTAAAACACAAAAAACAAATTTAAGAAAATTTCAACGCACTGGCAACGAAACCGATTTTTCATCCTATCAGCTTGCCTCTGTTATCATAGCAGCACGGAACTGTTTGCTCAATTAAAGTTTATAAAAAGAAATTAGCCAGCAACATTAAAGCCGACTCAAAGTCGTTTTGGAGATATGCGAATTCCAAATCCAAATCGAAAGCCATGATTGGCCCTTTGAAGTTACCTGCGGATCATATACACGCAGTGATCATCTGTGCGCAAATGTTCTTGCAGACTTTTTCGATAGTGCATCCAGCCGAGCTCACACCCGCACCAACCGTGCCATTCGTAAATACCGCCACAGTAGTATTTACAGCACGAGCTATTAATGACGCCATGTCTTGAACAGAAAGCCACTCATCCCCAGGCCATTTCCATTTCTCAGTAATTTCGTACCAAATGATTGGCGAATTGCCCGAGTGACTCCGTTCCACAAAAAAGGCTCGGTGCATAGTGCTACTAATTTCCGCCCAATCAGCTTGACCAGCATTCTGAGTAAAGTTATGGAATCGATAATTGCCAAAGCCTTACCTAATCACGCAGTCGCCAACAATCTAATCCACATAACCCAATTTGGCTTCTTACCTGGCAGATCATCCTTGCTACAAGTTACCGAGTACCTTGGTTGGATTATAAGCTGCGTCAACAGTGGAGACTTTGGATGTCATATACTTAGACTTAAAGAATTTGATATGGTACCCAATTTCTCGTCTCCTCGCCAAACTAGCAGCCCATGGTATTTATGGCAATATACTTCGCTGGATCGTATTATTCCTCAGTAACCGTTTGCAGTCTGTTGTAGTAAACGGATTTTTATCGCGAACTATTTTAGCCACCAGCGGAGTTCCTTAAGGGAGCAGTATTGGACCAATCCTTTTTTTTTTATTTTATTAACAATATTGATGACTACTGGTCCGGGCCACTCCGCAAATTTGCAAGAAAAAGACGAATGCAAATTGCTGCGCCAAATTCACAATAGCCAATTTTATTCTCACGATACTTATGATTTGCAACAAGACCTCAAAGAGCTGGATTCCTGGGCTGAACTGTGGTCCATGGAATTTAATGTCGCCAAATGTTCGTGTCTCTATTTTGATCAAAATAATCCTTCCCGCGCATATTTTCTCTCTGGCACCTATTCCAAATAAAGACTACGAACGAGAACTCCGAGTCATTATTTTAAACAACAGCAAGTGTCATAATTACTGTGCCGACGCGGCCGCCCGCCCCGAAAAGGTTGTTGCATTTGCAGAAGTATTTGCCACAAGTCTATTTTCGTCATTGGTCACTTGTACCAAAGTCATGTTCGACCGATCATGGAATATTGGTCTAGTGCTTGGTGTCCGCACTACCAGCAGGACACTAAACTACTCGAAGATATTCAATATCGTTTGACCAGGTTGGTTTCCGAACTTCGAAACTTCAGCTGCAAAAACAGCTACCAAAACGACTGCGTCGTTTTTGTATGCAAACTTTCAAAACAAGGTGGCTACGATCTGAACTAAGTTTTCTGTACAAACTGCCACCAACTTGTTGACATGCCAGACATGAAAACAGGACAATTCTGGTAAATTTATCCATAATGGTGTCAAAAAGCCTGATGAATTTGCCAATTTTTCAAATGGAATGGTGTCAAAGAGCCTTTTTAAAACATTGTAAACATTATTTTTACTTTTCGTAAGGGGGCGCTCTGAATAACTTCCAATAATTCTAATTGCTGTAATTTTTTGGTTCTTGGAGATACAAACTTTTTTGCTTGAATACAGTCAAGACAGACACCAGGGAAGTATTTTTGCCATGCTTGATGAGTCTCATTTTTGTAAATTTGATGAGCATCCTAGTAAATTTTATGGCTGTTTCAAAGTTAAAATTTTGAAAAATTTGACTTTTTTAAATGACGTAGCTCAGTGTTGCCTCAACCACATTTAACAATCCAGAAAAATAGAGCTAATTTATTAATACTAACCTCCGTTGAGAGAAGTTGTAGAAGTCAAAAAGTAGCTAATGAAAAATTGGTTTGAAAAGTAGTGTATTTTTGTCAATTTCGCCCAACTTATTTTGTAGTTATTAGAAAGGTTTGCTTACACATACGACTTTTTAAAAAGTTGCAGCTAGCAATTCGCTGCACAAAACTGTTTTAAAAGTACTAAAAGCCATATAAAAATTTTTGGTATGTTGTTCCCATTAAAAAAATGGCTGAAATTTCAAGTTGATCAAAAGTTGATGTTATATTCATCAAATAAAATTTATTTTCATTTTAAAGAACTTTCTTTCATGAGTTAACAAACGAAAACGTGTCTGAAAAATTTTATCGTCCAAATTCTGTTCAGAGCGCCACCCTGTTTTTTGACGAATTTATTTTTCTGGAGCAAAATTAACCTATATTCTTGAAGAAAACTTGTTCAGAAGCTGTTCAGGAGTCCATTGATGTATGTACATAGCATTTGCGTTTTCTGTGAATATTTTTCTAAAATGACCAAATTATCCAGAACTGCGCAGAAAATCGAAGTGAAACTAAACTACTTTTCCTTTTGTTGAATAGACAAACATAGTTGAAAGAAGCGTCTGTCAAGCGAGGCCCCAAGCCTAAACTGAGGCCCAATTTGAATTTGGTTAAAAATTGGACGGTTCTGGTGATTTTGGCCAATTTTTCGAAAATAACGAAGTCAAACTGCCTTTGTTTTGATTCTAAAGAAATAGTAAACATTATTTCGACTCCATTTAAACACGTTTAAAGCCCGGTTCATAGTTGTCCGTAAGGGCTGTCCGTGTCCGAGTCCCTGTCCGTGTCCGTAAGAGTATTTTAATTAACACTTGTCCGGATGTCCGTAACAAGTTGTCCGAGAGTGTCCATAAAAGCTGTCCGGATGTCCGGAAGACAAGTTGGATTCAGTTCAACTTTTGTCCGTGTCCGTAAGCAACCAGCCAATCAAACAAAAGCTTTATTAGTCACGTGTGTTTGCGTACACATAAAATTCCTCCGCGGGTTGCAAAATTTTATTAAATTGTTCGTAATATGAGCTCAGTAGCTGCATTTTAGTGTGCTTAGAACGTTTTTATTGATTTTTTGAAAGTTGTTTTTTCACACGCTTGGTACGCTGCAGAATGTATAGGCGTTACTTTATATGCATGTCCGTGGCGTGTCCGTAGAAGTATGAATTAATGCTGCTTACGGACACGGACACGGAAAAACGCTACGGACAACCTTCCGGACACGGACACAGACTTGGTCACGGACAACTACGGACACTTCCGGACTACTATGAACTAGGCTTAAGACGAAGAACACACGGGTTTCTGAAAAAAATTGCGAAAACGTCCATCACTGAGGGTTCAGATTTCGGGGGGTCATATCTCAAAAAGAGAAAAATGCGCCACCTGGCTGCTGTGGTTACGGGGTTCCCTATTTCTCTGTTTTTCCGTTTTGCCTTTTTGTATCCGTTTATCCGTTTATTTATTTTTCTATTTTTTTTTTTCTTATTATTAATTTTTTCTCTTCCTATTATTTTTTTGTAAAGTTTTCTTCAGGCGGGTCCTGCGGAGAGAAGCAAAAGCACTTCTTCTTCCTGCGGGCGGCTCGTCGTGAAAATAGATTTTTCTTAAAGTAGTTCTTCTAGAAGAAATACTTCTTTTGAGAAGCTCCCCCAATCAAGTTGTAAAAAGACTTTTTTACAAAAAAGAGTGTTTTTTTTTTTTGCGTTTGATCGAGCGAGAAGGAAGGAATAGGTGGGAGGAAGTTGCTAATAATTCATACTAAGTTTCCCCCCCCTCCCCCCCGCGGCGGACAAGCACCCCCCCCCCCCCCCTTCCCCCTTCCCCCCCCCTCCCCCTACTTAGGGGTTTGGGGTTTGGGGGGCCCCCGGGTCCCTTAACTTAAAGCGCTTAATTCTAAACCAAACACTAAATTTTAAGTATGTGAATACAAAATTGAAACGCTAAGTTAAGCGTTAGTGTTTACTAAGCGCTTAAATAAACACTAAGTATGTGAATAACACTTAGCGCTTATAAGCGCTAACACTTAGTGTAAACACTAACTTTAAGCGTTAGTGTTAGTATGTGAATACGGGCCTAAGTGTAAACACTAAGTTTAAGCGTTACACTTAGTATGTGAATACGGGCCTATAGGCCGATTCACACACTGCGATTTTGCCGCTGCGATTTTGACGCAAAACGCAAGACGCAGGGTGTCGCACACAAAACGCAGCGTCTGAACAAACGTTGCGTCTCGCAAACTATGTATTTTGCTGCGTCTTTACTGTTTTAAAAGTATGAGAAACAGTTTTGCTGATATTGTTGAAACCAATACGTCCGCAGCATCAAAACGCACTGAAATCGCAGGCCGAATTGCAGTCTGGCGTTTAAAACGCTGCGGAAAAATCAAGACGCATTCATTCCGCATTGAAATCGCTGCGTCTGTTCAGACAGTGCGTTTTGCCGCAGCGGCGAAAACGCTGCGGCAAAATCGCAGTAAAATCGCAGCGTGTGAATCGGCCTTAAGTGTTATTCACAAACAAACGCTAAGCGTTTGCTAAGCGCTAAGCGCTTAAGTATGTTTAGCATGGTAGAAGTTCAAGTTTGTGAATAACACTTAGCGCTTATAAGCGCTAACACTAAGTGTAAACACTAAGTTTAAGCGTTACACTTAGTATGTGAATACGGGCCTTAGTGCTTAGGCTTAGGCTTAGTATTTGAGAGAGCAAGGCCCGTATTCACATACTAACACTAACACTTAAAGTTAGTGTAAACCCTAACTTTAAGTGCTTCGTAGCACTAAATTTAGTGCTACGAAGCACTTAACGTTAGTGTTTATACTAACTTTAAGTGTTAGTGTTAGTATGTGAATACGGGCCCAAGGGATTAGTCTTTGTTGCGTGCATTAAATAAAAGTGCACTTGCTACTGTGGAATCATAAATAAAGCTGAACTTTTGCACCGAAGTTGACTGTCACTGTCAGTGCCAGCTTGATGCTGAGCATCAGTGACATTTTAAATTAGTATTTATGGTATTTGAATTTATTAAAAATTGGTACTTATGACTAAGGCCCGTATTCACATACTAAGGCCCGTATTCACATACTAACACTAACACTTAAAGTTAGTGTAAACACTAACTTTAAGGTAGCGCTCAGCAACAAAACTCATGTTTGGCGCTCAGCTCATGCAATAAATAGCAATGCCACTTTAATGGTATATCAAAAAGACATCAAAAAAACCTATTTACAATATAGTTCAGCACTTTAATGTGAATGTGTCAAATTTTATGACCATGTCGAATTTCCTATTCACACTAATTTTGTTTTTGACCTAGCTCAGCGAAACTTCAACCGATTTTGATGATCTTGGTATCAATAGAAAGATTTCTCAAAAATCTAGACGTGATTGATCTTCGATTTTTCATTTTTATTTTTGATTTTGCAAAAAATCGATTTTTCAAAAATCAGTCGTGTTTGAGCGACTACAAAAAGTGCTGCGGGCCAAAAATTGAAAATCGAAAAACTTTCACGTCTGCATTTATATTCATTCTTTCATTGAGCAAATTTTCAACTCAATCGCAAACGGCAGCTGGGACCCAGCTCCAAAAAAAGTAGTCGATTTCGCTACGCAAAAATACAAGGTTTGCCCACACGTTTCACTTTTTTAAAAATTAGACCTTTCCTAGGACTGCATATTTCCGTTGAAAAAGTTACAAAAAGCCATACTCAATTTTTTAAGAAATTAAATCAAAAATTTGACATTTTCGAAGATTTATCAGCTTTGTAGGTTTTTCATTTTGGATTTGCTATTTTCACGTGTAAATAACTCGGTAAAACTTCAACGTATTTTTAAGTTTAATACATCAATTTAAAGCTAAGAAACAGCATATTTTAATGATATGAGTAATCATTTTATATGGAAACAAAAATTTTTCTGCTACGGCTACAAAATTGTCCAAAAAATTTAAAAAAATTTTTTTATCACAATATGCACATCAAATGAAAGCTATTTTCATTTTGAACAGCTTTCCTTCAAGACATTATGGTCAAAAATGTCGCTGAAAAAAATTAAACGCCAAAGTCGGTTCCCCTGAGCGCCACCTTAAGTGCTTCGTAGCACTAAATTTAGTGCTACGAAGCACTTAAAGTTAGGGTTTACACTAACTTTAAGTGTTAGTGTTAGTATGTGAATACGGGCCTAAGAGTTATTCACATACTAACGCTAAGCGTTTGCTAAGTGTTAGCGCTTAATTTGTACTAAACTGTTATTCACAAAATAAACGCTTAAAAATTAGTGTTATACTAAACTTAGCGTTTAGCAACTTTTGTGCTTAGTTTTGGCTTTGGCTTGAAGTGCGCTCCCTGCTTGATGTGGATCCGGAATTCGTTATTTATCCGCATTTCCATTTGGTATTTATAAATCCGATTATAGATTTATTTAAATTACTATTTCTTATTAATATATATTTTTCTCGAACTATACATTTGTAAAAAATGTTTTCAGCAGGTGGATTCCTGAAAAATGCAAAATCAGCTCTACATGTTTCAGGGGGCATATCGTGAAAAATATAAATTTTCAAATAGAAGTTCTTGAAGAAAAATTACTTCGATTAAGATGCTCTACTCAAAAATGTAAAAAAACGAATTTGGACAACAAAGTGCATTTTTTATTTTTGGCGATTAAACGAGCAAAATGGATCGAATTGGTCGGAAAATGTTACTAATATATCCTAAATTGCATGCCCTTTCTTCCCATGGCGGCCAAAAACCTCCCCCACTCTCCCTATCCCTTCCCCACACCATCCCCTAACTAAGCGCTTAGCGCTTAGGGAGCTCCCGAGGTCCCTAAACTTAAGCGCTTAATTCTAAGCCAAACACTAAATTTTAAGTATGTGAATACAAAATTGATACGCTAAGTTAAGCGTTAGTGTTTGCTAAGCGCTTAAATAAACACTAAGTATGTGAATAACACTTAGCGCTTATAAGCGCTAACACTTAGTGTAAACACTAACTTTAAGCGTTACACTTAGTATGTGAATACGGGCCTAAAGATGGCTATTTTTTCTGGGAAAATGTAATTACTTGAATAGGCTAGGTTAGAAGTTTGTAGGATGTGAGCTTTAGCTGGAAATCAAACTTTGTCCAAAAATTAAACTACATGAAAATTTTTGCGCAAAATTGGATTTAGGTAAAAATACACCATGGAATAAAAACCTGCTGCTACCATTGAAAGAGAAACTTCTAAGCTACTAAATGCTGAAAAAATTTTGTAAATCGGTTCAGGCTTTGAAAAGTTACAAAACTTTCTGAAGCTACCAGGATCAGGCTGATTGAAGCGTTACAGCGCAAGTAAGGTTCCGTACAGAATTCTGGCTATATCTGCGAAATTTTTTAAATTATGAAGCTAGTTGAGGTTTTTTAGTGCAGTGAAGTTATTTTTGATGCTTCTTAGAAGATTTTTCCTTCAAATTAGGCCTCAGGCTTAGGCTTAGGCTTAGTGCTTAGGCTTAGACTCAGAGCTCAGGCTTAGGCTTAGTGCTTAGGCTGAGGCGTAGTGCTCACGCTTAGACTCAGTTGTGGGTAAGCAACAAGTTAGTCTTAGTTCCCTGCATCAAGTAAAAGGACATTTGCTACTGTGGAATAATGAATAAAGCTGAACTTTAAAACCGAAATTGCCCGTCAGCGTGAGCTTGGCTCTGAGCATTAGGGAAGTTTTGAACTAGAATTTGAGACATTAAAATTTATTATAGCGCCGTATTTATGCCTCAAATGTGATATTTTTGTGGAGAAAAATATTTAATAGCCATCTGTTGCGCAAAAAATATAAAATTTTTAATTTTAAATTCATTTTAAGTAAGTTCATTTCGCCTACTTTATAATTGAAAAATCAACATTTTTTGGCCAGAATATGCAAGATTTAGCAAATGAAGCTTAATAAAATATATTATTATGTGTTAATATATGCTCATTAAATTTTGCACTGATATAATGAGCGAGCTGGTCTTATTTTGCGAGAGTTAGCCCCAATATGACGAAAAATTAAGATTTTCGACAAAATTTTTTTGGAAAAGGTAAAAATCAACATTTTTTCGCTTCGAAACTGCTTGTGTTTGAATTTCCCCCCCCCCGCCGAAGATGCACCGCCCCCCCCCCCCATCCCCCCCTCATACATGTATGATGTGAAACACAAGACGACCCGAAAAGTTGATAATAGGGTTTCCGCACCACTGTAAGTGTCCATATTCGCATTTGTGTATATATATACGTATATACTAAACGTTGTTTTCCACTCCCATAGTCCCATGAGATCATCTGGAATATTTACTATATATAGTCTGACCAAAAAATGTATATATCGAACTTCATTGCTTCATAGCAACTTAGTCGTTTGAGGTAACCCCCATCATGTATGTATCATTCGAAAGCTTTTTTGATGGAGATTTTTATGAAATTAAAATATTTACAAAAATTTTGAGAAAAATTTTTAATTCAAATAAAATTGATTTTTTTCGCTTAATTATTTGAAACCTCATGTATTATATATCATTCGATAGCCCTTAACATTCTGCATCAAATGATGTATACAACATGACTATAGCATGCACCTGTCAAAATTTATCGATTTTTTAATTTTTGATTTTTCTATTGAAAAGCGGCAATTTTGCTCCGTTTAATTCGCTGTAACTCAGCGAATCCTTAACCAAATGTCGAAAAATTGTACATCAATGGACGCGTTAGGACCCCTCACAGTCTGTGAAAGTAATAACATTTCAAAATTACACAAAATTTTTTCAATATTGGTCAGGTTTACAATCATTTTTCAGCTATTTTTAAATAACTTTGTTCAATTAAGTTATAACTGCATGTTTTTGGTATCAAATGAAAGCTAAAGAACTGAACTATTTTGTGATAATAATCATTTTAAACATTTTTGATTAAAAATAGCTGAAAAATGACTGTAAACCTGACCAATATTGAAAAAATTTAGTGTCCAATTTTGAAATTTTGTTACTTTCACAGACTGCGCGGGGTCATAACGCGTCCATTGATGCACAATTTGTCGGATTTGGCTAAGTATTTGCTGAGTTACAGCTAATTAAACTGACCAAAATTGCCGTATTTCAATAGGAAAATCAAAAATTAAAAAATCGATAAATTTTGACAGGTGCATGCTATATATAGTCATGTTGTATATATCATTCGATGCAGCATGTTAAGGGTAAAAATTTTTACTCGAAATTTTTGCAAATATTTTAATTTCATAAAAATCTCCATCAAAAATGCTTTAGAATGATATTATGGGGGTTATCCCAAACGACTAACTTGCTATGAAGCAATGAAGTTCGATACATACATTTTTTGGTCACACTTTAGGTTATTCGACATCATCAAATCCCAATGTTGGGTTTTACCTGGGAATAATTATATATTATATGATCGAGAAAGTTTGTTTTTTTCCGATGTCGAAGTTTGTCGGTACATTAGTTCTCGATTGTTCACCTCTGCGTACATATATAGTTTACGTATGGACGTCACAATTAGTGTTGTTTAATTTTCCATACCAACGCTGTTTGAGATATCCTGCCATGCTGGATGAGAGTGATGAAGGCAGTTTATTGGATATTGAGGATGTTTTGCACAAAGAAAAACAGTTTGTTACTGAGATTGAACTGGCAGCAACAACTGACAAAGTGAAACAGGCGCGTCGCACGAAAACATGGCAGTGTGGAGTTTGTTTGGAAATATTTGCCGATGCCAAAAGACTGAATGACCATTTGAGGGAAATACACGGGGATAACAGTAAGGTCTGTATATATAATGCATCTTTGTTGCGACATGATATATTAAGTCTTTGATGATTCTTCTTCTCATATAGTTTTTCCCCGTCTTGTAATATATATATAATATAATATAATATATATAGATATAATATATATAAATAATATATATATATAGCCTCAATATCGTTAGTCAAGCCCCAAATCTGATCTCTTAACCCCAAAATAACTGTTGCCCCTTTTAATAAAAATCTAGACTGAAGCTATGGTGTGAAAATCCATTTGTGGACAGGTAGGCTATTCTAATTATGGGGTTGAGTCTCCGGGGAGGGGGGGGTATGTATATAGTGTGAAAGGGTGTAGCAACTTTTCCGGGTATGTTCGCTTCGTGACTCGTGAACCACCGTTCTAGCTTCGTAAGCAACTTTCCAGACATTCTGGGGAAGGACCTCACACCTGTGTATGTAAATAAGAAGTTTGAAAAACGGAAGTGGTCCGGAATTTCCTCTGTATCCTCAAACGGGACTGGTCCAAAATAAACGGTCATTCGAATAGGATAGATATTGAGAATAGCACTGTGGGTGTTTTTGGAAGTGGACGGAAGCTAAAGTTGGAAGCCCAATTAGGAGAATTAAGCTGACATTAGGAACTATTAATTAGGATTTTTAATTGTGCATTTATTACGATTTATTTATTCACTGGATTAAATGTTTATATATAATTCAGTGTAATCAAACAAGCTACCAAAATGCGTTTATGAAACTAGCCCCAAAGTCAGCTTCCTTTGCGGTATATACGCGTGTGCTTTGTGTCAAACTGACACAGTGATTCCCTTTTAGTGTCGTCCGTGTGATAATGCATCATCGAACGCTGACTCGTTACAATGTCTATTTTGTGACTACGGATGCATGAATGACACAGACGTGCTGTCGCATGTTACGGAAAAACATGACGATATCCAAGATTTAATCTGCAGTGTCTGTGAGCGGTATGTACATGTGTCAATACTCGATATATATATAGTTGACACACATTACGTATAAATACAATAATTTGCATGTAGAAATGATATGACAGGTACTTCGTAGGAATATATATTAGTTAAATCGGAGACTAAACAATGTATTTGCATAATCCGAGCAAGTTTCTCTGGTTGTTGATATTTAGAGCAAATATATACGTAGTATATAAGCCGTAGTGGACCAATTGCATCTTGTGTTAATGCAAAATAGCTGTCAACTTCAAAACGGCAGTCATCGGTATAATATATATTATGCAGTCGTTTTATTTCTTGTAGACGTTTTGCAAAAGCTATTCAACTGCAGAAACACATGCGGATTCATCAGGGATTTCGTCCGTACAAATGCACACAATGTGAAAAGGCCTATCCGTGGCCTGAGCATTTGAATGTTCACTTGAGAACTGTTAGTCTAATAAATTTATTTTAAAGCTGGTGTTATGTAAAATTCAAACGGTTTTAATAATCGAAAGCACTTAGGCTTTACGTGCGATAACTGTAAATGAATAACTTGATAACTTTAAATGAATCTACCACCGGTCTGTAATCGCTATAATATATATATTTTCATGCAGTTACTTGGATATATTCAGTTATATTTCAAAAACATTGGTTGTGATTTGTGATCCTAGATTTTCTATTTCGTGACGTTGGTTAAACTATTTTTGACCATTGCTGTCATAGCTAAGCCACCATCACTTGCCGTTAAAGCGGGCCCTCTGAATGTCCAGCTGATAATTGGGATCGGTGTCCCACTGATTTATACAACGTACAGCACTCTGAAAGTCAAAAGGAGCGCCCTCCTTACCTTAAAATTAGCTCAAATTAGGTTGATTTCTTGCATACAAAATTTTCTCATTTATTTTAGCTACATCGTGAAGAAAAAAAATGGCATTGTTCTAGATGCAATAAATCCTTTGCCGCAAGCAGTGCCTTGCGAAAGCACGAGCGTTTGCACACGGGGGACGTTCGGTACAAATGTGCTGTTTGTGGAATGGTAAAGGTTACTTACTTGCGTTAGTGCAGAAAAGGGAATGCTAGAAATAAATATGAATGCGATGACATGTTGAAGGTTACTGTGTATTATAGTGTACTAACAAAATACTTGAAGCTATTTCCACATATAAAGCAACAAAATACTTGAAGCTATTTCTGCATATAAATCCACGAAACAATAACAATAGTTAGCTTCTGTGTATATAATAAATTTGGCTTCTGCGTATATAATAAATTTGAACTGAACCTCTAGTTACTTTTAAAAAACTTTCTACCTGAACAATATTTATTCACCTGATATTCAGTATATAAATTCACATATATTGTATATTTGTATCTGTAACAATTTTTTGCTACCAACCAGCTAGTAAATAGCTTTATCAAAACATCATCGCTTTTTTGTGTGTATAGGATATGTACTGAACATAATATCGTAAGCCATAAAAACATTGCGACATGAAGCATTGTATTGAGCAGTTCCTAGACCGCTTTATGTGAGCCTTACTGGCATCATCATCTTAGGTTTAATGCTACGTTAGTTGTGCTTGTTTCAGGGTTTTCCCGTCAGTGAGCCGTACAAAATTCATCTACGGAAGCATTATGACGTGAAGCCGTTTGAGTGTGGCCAGTGTGGGAAGAAGTTTAGCTCTAGGGCTGCCTGCCGTCGCCACACTGTTCAGCATCTCAATATCCGGCCCTATCAGTGCTCCGAGTGTGGAAAGTCTTTCAAGTATATAATTTGCATTCGAAACAGCCGTGCATTCCAACTTAGGTGCTTTGATGATTTAAATAGCATGAGTAGCAGCTCAAATGTAGTAGTACTATTTTAAGTCATTGGGCACTGTTAAGTATCCACTCCTACGTGCAGGGTGCAGCTGGCAAAGTTTAAGCTTATAATTAAGTAAAATTGATCTCGTCGCAAGTTGATTTTATAAACCGGATTGTTTATATATAAATATGATTGAGACTCTAACTAAGATAATATATATATATATATATATATATATTTATTTTTTTTTTACCGCCTCTCACAGCCACTGCATTCTTGCTGTAGAATTCAGGCTGTCCTCGCCAGCTCAAGGTACGAGCCCGCGAGGGAACACCAGATGCATACTCAAACAAAAGTAAATAAACAAACATGTGAATGTGAGGGATGTGCGAGTATGCACCTGGTGTCCGAGAGATAAACGCAGTGGGGCGTAAAGCTGCTCTAGCAGCAGTACGGGCCAGCTGCCCTTCCTGCGAGATACCCCTGGGGCTCCAGTAGGAGGTGTAAAGTTTGTGTTAAGGTGTAGTGAGTCGTTGTGTAGTTAATGGTGCGGTCGATTGTTTTTACTTTGATGCTACATAAAGCAGCATCGTGCGTGTATCTCGCAGGTTAGGCATCCCACCGCAATGGCTAAATAAATCTAGTCCGGCCCTCATTGTGCGCTATTGTTTTGTGTCAGACATACACAATATATGAAAAGCAATATATGCCACTAGTCCAGTTGATGTTACACACAGGACACTGCCACAGACTATAACAAGCCCGCACCCATTAGCAAAGTATGTCAATCACCATGCATTATTTATATAGCTCTCATGCAAACAGGCAACTAGAAAGCAGGCCCCACGTTATGTCTATTTTGTAAATCTTATTACACAGTTTCAAAAGTCTGATACATACAATTAAAGGTCCGGCGCAATTATCGCCAATCAAAAAACCAAAGTAGCTTACTTTATTTTCTGGTAAAGTTACCAAATACTGATGCTTCATGCCTGTAGTGCCATGTCCAATTACCTGTGTCACGAATATCGCTAGTCGCGACGTCGTTCCGCTTTGCCTAAAACTAGCAAGCCAAAGCGAAAAACCAGCAAAAAACCATGCAAAGGTGAAAAAGTGCAATAATAGGTACATGCAACATTATACCCTACACCACATACTAGAGGGAGGGGAGTGATAATTAAGGGCAAATGGCCATGCTACTGTGCGAAATTTAAATTATATATATACTGCATATTGTACAAAAAAGCAAAAGACACTCACCCACCACGGAAACTGAAATAAAAGCGAAATAACAAGCTCCTAAAACACGTGTTATTGTGCCCCTATGTTGGCCTTCTGCTTACTCTTGGGCCGTATGCAAGACAGGGTTCAGTGCAAGCATGCAATTTCAGGCGAGGGTGAGTTTTGGTTAAGTGCAAGCACCATATCACCAAGCAGTATATCATACATGAGTACAAAATAGAAATAAAAAACTAAAAATAAAAAAATAAAAAAATAAGAGCCCTGTAGCTACGGCACAAGAGCGTAACAGGGGGACCAATGAGCATAATTTTTATGGGACTTATATATGTAATGCTCACGTCTGGTAGGCACCAGCTGCCCCCCATATATATATATATATATATATATATATTATGTATCTTTGTAAATCAATTGCGACGTAAAGATAAAATCTTGTTTTTTGCAGACAAAAGCAGACATTTGAGCGTCACGCTTTCATTCATCAAAATCACAAACCATTCAAGTGTCAAGTGTGCAGCCAAGGATTGGTCTCAAAATTCAATCTCAAACAGCATTGGCTTAAAGTGCACGGAAAGCCAATGCCCGAGGATAACAGTGCACAAACAGATTTCACTAATACTTGTACCACTACTCCTACTGCTGCTGCTACTGCCACTAGTACTACTACTACTACTACTGCCACGTATACTTTGACGGCTTCCATGAATGAAATAAAAAATTTCGCCGTAAATGAAAATTCCACTGTTCATTCATCATCTGTTGCTACTACTACTACTGCTACTACTCTTATATCGACGCAACCGTTCAACGCCAGTGTCTTACAGCCTTCTCCGTCGTGTGCTACAGTTGAAACGGCCACAATGATCTCAATTCCTACCACAACCAACCATGTTGTGGCGGGCGTTACGCTGAATCTACAGGACGTTCTGCAGAATGGCTTCGTTGTCGTGGCCGGTCCGGAAGCCAGTGCTGTTGGGCCGTCTCAGACGGTCGTGCTTACAACCCCACAACAGCAGCAACAACAACAACAACAAGTTGCTGCAGCAACGTTCAATGTCGCCTCTGTGGAAATTGTGAATGGAAGTTTGACTTCATTGACTACTGCTGCTGGCAATTCTAGTACAGCTACCGGTAGTACGCATTATACTGATCTCAGGCTCTGACCAATAACTGTACTGGACTATTTGACTCTGGGACTAAGCTTAATATTTTGTAATAATATGCAGTATTTATGTCAAGGTTAAGGATATGTGTATCGTCGTAGCCAGACTGCAATTTAGTCAACTGTCACATAGTTATCAAAATAGTTCTGTAGCAGTTGCGCAGTTGCACATGTCTTTTATTTCAAATATAATAATGCATTTTGGAGCAAAAAATTTATATGTAAAAACAAAATGTAAGCATAACATATTAACATCTTTTCAAACTAAGTGTCCGACAACACTAGCAATATCTGAATATGCTTTTGTAACCAGAAAGTTCATTAAGCTTCATCAGACCAAAGTGTATAGGGGAGGGGGGTTATTGGGGATCGTCCGAGACCCCAATTTTTTATGTTGGTATCGTGGCAAACAGTAAGTTGAAGCCAAGGTACAAGACCAAGCAAAATATTCAGATTATGGGCTCATAAGTGGAAATTTCTGTTAAATTTAGGCCGAAATTTTCGCTAAAACATGATTAATATTTTGTCGGACTTTAGGGAGGGGTAGTAAAGATTCTTCAGTGTCAATGACAGGGTACAGTGTCAGTGAAATTGTCGGCACAAGACCCTTAGTTTAAACCCCTGTGTTAATATATTATGCAACAATGAATTTTTAGAGCTTCTTTATTTGGTCTGAAATTTCAACGATGGTCACCACGTTGACTTAGACTGCAAAGTTAATGCTTTAACTACTTCGTCTAAACTTGCAAATTTATAACTTCGTTAAAAGTGTTAGTAGGCTGTTTTGGGTTTTTGAGAAAAGTGTAGTACTTTTGGTCCTTTTTATACTGGTTGCCTTGTCAGTTCTATTCCTTTGGTATGTAAGCAGTGGATTATACGATGTGTCGGAGAATATATGATAGTGTATATTTACTGTTGTAGTTGGTGTTGTTCTTGTTGTACTCAAATACTCTAGAATTAGTCTTTCTATGTAGCTGCAAACTGTACATATATACTTTACATTGCTATAGAAATTGGTGTTTTGTGAATGTTTGTGTACAGCGTGCTATTCGAATATAAACTCCACGGGAGACGGGAAGGGACCTGAACATAGAGGAAAAAGGTGGCACAAAAGGGCACTTTTTTCAAAATATTGGAAAATTCATGGTGTTTTTGGTCGATGAGGGGGGGCAGGGTTCCAAAATTTGGCCGGAAAGGCAAGGGGACCGCTTCATTTTTTCAGCAACGTCGGCTGAGACTAGTATTTTACTTTTTTAGGTTTAACAATATTTTTATACCATATTTTTTCTGTAGAGTGGTCAGATTGCAGTGACAATTAGCCACCTGACACGAGTCAAAATTTGTAAGATCAACGCTTATTAAAAACAAATGTCAGAAGCAAGCCGCCATTTCATGCAATGTGGTGGCGCCCAGTGGCGGATCTAGGAATTTTTCATGGGGGGGGGGGGGCTCGGACTCCGATAGGCCCCATTTTTTCGACATGAGCTAAAATGCACTTAATTGTTATTTCAACGCAAAAAACTACACATATTAGCATTTTTCGGTCAAAAACAGCTTATTTTCGACCACAGCAGCATCGAACGTAAAATTGGAGCTCAAAGAACCGAAAATAACGGTGCGCCGGCAAGGGTCCAGAAGCTAGCCAATCTGCAAATTTTCCGAAATTTTTTTGACATTAAATTTTGTCATTTACTAAAAATGTCATTATTGTAAAAATAAGACTGCTAAAACAATGGTACAGTGTATTACGCAATTACAATTTAACTAGGTATATGAACATGCACATGCAAAATAAAAGCAAGGAACACTAAGCCAAAAACTTGCAGGGGTCTGGGGGCGGCAGCCCCTGAAAAAATTTTATTTTTAGGCCGATTTCAGTTAGTTGCGGACGTATTGGTAATTTTTTCCTGCCAGGTCATAAAAACAATGGGGGATCCTTGTGTACAGTAAACGACAGGCTACAAGGCCCTAAATAGGCCCCAAAGCAACATGGAGAGTGGGCCTATTTAGTCTACGACAGGCTACAAGGGCCTAAATACATAGGCCCCAAAGCAACATGGAGAGGGGGCCTATTTAGTCTACGACAGGCTACAAGGGCCTAAATACATAGGCCCCAAAGCAACATGGAGAGGGGGCCTATCTAGTCTACGACAGGCTACAAGGGCCTAAATAGGCCCCAAAGCAACATGGAGAGGGGGCCTATCTAGTCTACGACAGGTTACAAGGGCCTAAATAGGCCCCAAAGCAACATGGAGAGGCGGCCTATATACATAGTCTACGACAAGCTACAAGGTCTTAAATAGGCCCCAAAACAACATGAGAGGGGCCTACATAGTACATATTTAGTCTGCAGTAGACTACAAGGGCCTAAATAAGCCCTAAAACAACATGGAGAGGGGCCTATCTGGTCCACAGCAGGCTACACGGGCCTAAATAGGCCCCAAAGCAACATGGAAAGCGACCTAAACGAATGCCCAAATCGGGGGCCTATCGGCCCTTCGGGCCGATAGGCCCCCTGCTCGATAGGCCCCTCGACCCAATGGGGGGGGGGGGGGGCTCGCCCCCCCCCCGCCCCCCCCTAGATCCGCCTATGGTGGCGCCTGTCTGTTTTTGTATCGCGGAACATGTGGCTATGGCTATTTGTAGAAAATGCGAAAACAAAAATATCTTAGCTGTTGCATAAAAATAAAATCTGGGGTCGAATCCGTTTCTGTGTTTTTTATGTGTGATTCTCTTGTTTTTATCTTGTCAAATAAACTTGGTTGTCTGCCTAACACTTGTTAGTACGTGTTTTGTGCATAATGTGCAATAAATTTGAAAATTTTGTGGTTACTATTGTTGATATGAGTATTTAATAATTTGAACGTTATATAGGGAAGGCGCAAGTATAATAGATTTGAGGAAAGATTCCAGAAATATGTTTCAGCAAGAGTACATAAGAGCGTCTCACTCTCTATAGAAGAAGAGTGAGACACTCTCCAGCCTGCCTCTGTTCTAGCATAGGCATACGCAAATGAGATGCTGGTCGTTTTCAGGCAACATGTTGACATTCTGTGCAACATGTGGCTGGCCAATCAGCGCGTAGATTCTCTGCGTAACACACTTTAGTATATAATCGTGATGCGTTGATAAGCATTAAGATAGGGATAAAAGGTTAATACCTGGTGAATGAAGTCTTCTGGTATCTTGTCAACTTTTTTGGTATCAGACCGCTCAAATTGGAAAAAAAATAAAACTCAGATTTTTCAAGTCCTGGGGTCATGGGGTATACATTGGTTATTGGTACCAAAGTTATAACAATCGGTTCAGTAAATTCCAAATTCTGGACTGGGGGGGAGAAGGATAACAGATGTGACCCCGAAAGAATACCTATAGGGCGCACGGACAAAGCCTGTTTCGTCCGTTTTTAGGATTCATACTTTTTTGGGCAAACAGGCATTGCGACGTACTGGCAAACAAGCACGGGTAAATGTGCGATTTATACTTTTGAGCCGCCGCCAATTTCTGTGTGTTCTGCTGGAATATGTAGTGCCTTTTTTAGTCAAGATAACCGTGCATACGGCTTCAAGGCTAACTGGCGCACGGCTTAATAGACGAAAGTATGAACTGAACTTCCGTTCCGCTCGCCCTTTTGTCCGTATATCACAGTGTCCGTCCTGAAGTATGAATGACCCGAAGGGTGGAATTCACCACGGTGGTTTTTAAAAACCATGGTTTTACGTACGTGTGCATATGATTTGCACTTAATTTCATTACGAAATATCGCATGATTCGTTACGAATTTCGCAGAATTTCTAAAACCATGGTTTCTGCTCAGTTCAAATTTCAGCAAAATAAAAACCTGCTATGCTGCAGGTTTGAAATTTCAACTGAGCAAAAACCATGGTTTTAGAAAATTACGAAATTCATAACGAATCAGGGGCCTGTTGCTCAACTTTACAAATCTCACAATTGTAACAATTGTAAGTGCAAAATCAGGTGATTCGTAATGAATTTATATAATGAATTCGTTACAAATCACCTGATTTTGCACTTACAATTGTTACAATTGTAAGACTTGTAAAGTTGAGCAACAGGCCGTAATTCGTAATGAAATTATGTGCAAAGCATATGAAAACGTACGTAAAACCATGGTTTTTAAAACCACCGTGGTGAAATCCACCCTAACTGTTTTTAGTGTTTCGTAATGCCACACTGTAGTGGGGCACATTGGACATGGAATATGGTCTTCCCTTGGCCCCTGCGCAAAGCATGATGATGAAGTTGGTTGTCGGTGTGCTGAACTTTGTGCTCATGAGCCTGCTGAGGCCGGCCTGGAAATGGCTGCTCCACGTGCTCACGGGCAAATGTGAAATTGAACGAATATTGCTCAGTAAACAATTGTCCTCAAGTGCCAAAGCTAGAGCTGTTGGTTAGTTGAGTCAGTAATTAATTGTGCTAGGGACGTTTAGTAGATTTACTGTAAATGATCTCAATGAATGGCCATTCTATTCATTGACGGGACTGATTTTAGTTCAAACTTTGGATTTGGAATAGATCATAATATAGATTTATGCCTTTTCTGATTGCATCCTGCATAGGTCAATCAGTCTAGGCAAGAGTACATAATAGTGTCTCACTCTTTATAGAAGAAGAGTGAGACACTCTCCTTTCTGCCTGTGTTATCGCGCAGGCAGATGCGCTCGTCATTTCCAGCCCACATGTTGCCGTTTCATGCAACATGTGGGTAGCCAATCAGAAGCGACCTTCGCTTCTGATTGGCTGGACGCCTGTGCACGTGCTCCAATCAGCACGCAGGCGGCCTCACGTGCTCCAATCAGCACACTGGCCGCCATTACAGCGATTTCATTGTTACATTTTGCCATGATCCGTCGGGTTGGGGGGTTTTTTGTTTTTTTTGCCCAAAGTTATATTTTGCCGGCATTTTTATCACCGTTTTCAGCGATTATTGCTAGTATGTGCTGAATATGTTGTTAACTGGTAACTTAAATGTGTTTTTGACAATTTTCAGGCAATAGCACGTGAGGCCGCCTGCGTGCTGATTGGAGGACGTGCACAGGCGTCCAGCCAATCAGAAGCAAAGATCGCTTCTGATTGGCTACCCACATGTTGCATAAAACGGCAACATGTGGGCTGGAAATGACGAGCGCATCTGCCTGCGCTATAACACAGGCAGAAAGGAGAGTGTCTCACTCTTCTTCTATAAAGAGTGAGACACTATTATGTACTCTTGGTCTAGGTAATCCTGCTAAAACCTACTAAAGTTCGGTGGATGCGGGTTGTGGGGGCAGCCGCGAGTTGGGTAAGGCATGGGTACAAAAATTGGAGCTATGGGTCACTTGCGGCTGTGGGTACCAAACGCGGTTCCAGGATTTCGAAAAGGGGGGGTGCAGCTTCGAAATTTTTTTAGTTCTTCATATGGTTTCGCATTGTTACGCTATCAGTTTGACTACATTGTGGCGTTAATAGTGACATTAAAACTACAATTGAGCACTAAGCAGTTGGCTGGCAGAGGTCTGGGGGCGGCAGCCCCCAGATGCTGAGAAATTTTTAGATTTTCAAAAAAAGTTTACGTTACAGACCTAAATGATATTTCAGTTTCGCATTATGAGTTCCTTCGTAGTTTTTAAGGTCTAAATAGATCTAGGTAAATCAGCAATTACACGCATTACCAATAAGCCACAAGGTTGCAGGGGCCTGGGGCGACAGTCCCCGGAAAAATTCATTGGGAAAAAACTTCATGGGGGGATTTTGGCACGCGTGAACAAACAAAGTCTATCATGAACACTGCTAATCCTCAAATGATGTGAAACTCATTGCAAAGCAGGGGTCTGGGGGCGGCAGCCCCCAGAAGCTAGCGAATTTTTGGTTTTTGGGAAAAATTTGTTGCATTGCGGCCGGCACTTTTCCACATCTAGCTGCTGCACCCCGCCCCCCCCCCTTTCCACCAAAAGGGGGGGTGGACACCCCCTGCACCCCCCCCCTGGAACCGCCCCTGGTGGGTACCATCTTAGGCTGTACGGGTCGTTTGTTCTGACCGTGAAACGAGACTAATTGGCACGCAATTTTAATTTTGCAGAAATTAGTTGTGCATATTATATTAGTGTAATTTGTTAAACTAGCAGTGTGAAGGGGAACAACGTACAGATATGTACTGTGTAAGTGTAGTTGTAGAAATCAGGCTTGTGCATCATTTAAAGCCATTCAATCGTCAACTGCAGTCTCTTAAAATAGCGGGTCAAAGGCGGATCGCAGGTCGAGTTTTTGAGTGCGGGTTTGGTTACCCACAAGCGTCAATTTGCTGGTGGCATACATGTATGAGGGGGGGTGGGGGGGGACCCCCCCCCCCCCAAAAAAAATAGGGGGACCGGGGGCGAGGGTCCCCAAAATTTAGTAAAAATGGCACTTTTTTGGGAAAATTTTACAAATTTTCGCAAAATTTAGGGTATTTTTGGTCGCTCAGGGGGGGGAGGGTCCCTAAAAGGCGGTGAGGTAAAAGGCGGGTCCCTTTTGGCCGGTGAGGCCCGCCCAAAATTTGGACCCCGTTACATGCATGGCTGGTGGGGTTGGGTCGAAACTTTTGATACGCGTCCAGCCCCGGCTGAGCTTTCTTCAGCTTCTCTTAGTTTAGCATTTCAGAGTTTCAGACTGTTTAGTATCTATTTAATTTATTAGCTATTTCGTTGCAGAATATTCCCTGCTCCACTCTCGATCTCAGGCCCTGCGCTACATCCCCGGAGGTTGTCCCACGGCTGCCCTGGATTCGGCAGTCGATCTAGTCATCCGACTCAAATACATCGATGCTGAGGCCTTGAAACTGTATGGGATATACATTTTCATATTTAGCTGAAAATATTTATGGTCGTTCATAAGTCGTGTTTTCTATATTAGAAAAACATATATACACGTTAAATGTCAACTTTGGTGATAACTGGTTATTAACTTCAGAGGTCACCTCAGCTTCCAGATCAAAACTGAGAAACCGGTATTTTAAAACTATTACATAGTTTAAAATCGAAGTACCTCTCGGACCTCGGTGAAGATATATAAGCGTGTCTACCTACGGATTGCTTGTATATTTTCATGTGAAGGAATTTTGTTCTTGACGGTTTTTATTAATTTTAGTAGATGCAAATCAGATGGCTGTATTATATTTCTGGCATCGATAGGAAAGTTAAAGCAGTTTAGTGAAAATGTCTGTAGTCATTGTACGACGACTGACGTTCACGGGGAACAAGTTGACATTATTTAGAGAGTTTTAGACCTTGTGAGATCGTTTACTGTTTATGATTCAGTATGACTGTTTGTGTTCAATCGTTTAGCATTAAACCAAAGCTGACAGAAATCTTGTATCGCATAATCGGCTACCACCAGCTGGTCAAGGAGGTGGAGTGGCTCAGACGGACCAAGTTTGATCGACAACATCAGCAGCATGAGCAGCTGCTCATGAGGGTAATTTTTGCAACATCTTTTTCAGTGTATCATAAAGTATTCCGTGGAACAAATGCAAACGTTGTCTAACGGTGCTTCCAAGCCAAAAACCGATCTGTGGAGTAACTGGTCATAATTGTATGCTTTCGTTTACAAAGATTGCCTTTAGAGCAATTTTTTTTATCAATGTATTATGCCATTATTGGCCAACATTGCATCCTGTGTTGTACCTGTGTTTTTCCAGCTCAATTTATGTTATCAGCCTGAATTTTCTCTATTTGTGGTAGTAATTAATTAATTTTTTTACTGAATGATTTAGCTGTGGGAAAATTTAATGCCAAATACTGAGCTAGAAGCTCCGGTGACCAAGCAGTGGCAAAGCATCGGGTTTCAGGGGGACGATCCAGCCACGGATTTCCGCGGAATGGGTCTATTGGGACTGGTGCAGCTCGTGTGAGTCAGCTTTGCTGAATGATGACAATGCTACAGTACCAGTCAAATAGCCATTTTTTGGAAATCCTGTTTATTCAGAAAAAGGCGAGCACGTACTGAATCTGTGTTTCACGTTAACTGCCGTTAACGTCAAATCAGTGTTCTATTCACTGAAGTGAAGGAAATTGTGTTTAAAGGTAATTTTTAAGTGATAAGTTTAAAATTTATTTTGTTACTGTGTTTTTAGATACTTCTCTGAAAAAGGAGGAGATTTTGTACAGAGCATACTGTCTAGATCGATCCATCCTTTATTTGGGTTAGTTGTAGGTTTAGTTTATTTTTGTGTACTTATTCCGAATAGGACGTTTTACGGACACTCGGAGCTTATAATCAACTTCTAGTCTTCCAGTTACTCACCGAGACCGAACTAACTTTAGACCTTACCCTTATTAATAACTGAAGTTAACTGTACAAATGTGTATCAACAGCTTATTCTGTAGTTAATTCTGAAAATATGACCCTAAATTAAAGATTTTTTACGGACACTTTTACGAGCAATCACGGATTCACAGAGGTAAATGAACATGGACAACTAATGAATCAAACTACTCGGTCAATTATGAGCCTATGATTCAAAAGCGACAGTTTTTTAAGCTGCTTTTATTTGATGTTTTTCTAGATGTCCATTCGCAGTGGCTGGCATCAATTTTACCAGTTTGATCCGCGATTTTTTTTTTTTTTTTTTTTTTTTTATCAGGGTTGGCGCGACAGCGCCCAACCCTAGAATAGGAAAATTTAGCACTATTGCGGATTTTGAGAATTTGAACTTTTTGTAGCTCAAAATATAGAAGAGCTTTTTACACGAAATTTTGTGTGTGTACACCCCTTGGCAATACCTAAGTGCTGGCAAAATTTCAGCCGGATCGGTCAAGTATTTTCTGAGATACCCCCGGGGACCCCCCAAAATTCACGGACTTTCGCTCTTTTTTTTTTTTTTCCCAGAACTTTTCTCGCCGGTAGTTCATCCGAGCGACACCTTTTTTGGTTTTTCACATTTCGTATAGCCTGCAATAGACACGGAAAAAATGGTTTTGCTCGGGTGTTTCCGTGAGAGGCTGTGCTGGGAGGGGGGAAACCCCTTTTTTGGGGTCCAAAAAATGACTAAGTACGAAAAAGTTTAGCACACTTTTTAAGAAGTTGCGCAAAATGGCCAGTCATGATCTTTTGCATGTGAGGTGGTACAGTAGTGGAATAGAAACTAACATGGGCTTTTTTTGAATTTCGGCCTATAAGCCCCAGGGCATGCCCATACCCCCCGCCACGTGTATTACGGGGGTAGGTTCGCTACGGGCAGTGGAGCTATCATGGTTATAGCTGGAGGTCTGTCGTTTTGTATACGAATATAAACCCATATGCTGTGCATTCACTGGTATTATCACTTTCTTGCTCAGATGTTGAATAGTCCCCTAGACGGTACCCCCCTGTTGGCTGTATGTCATGTATGCGCGTACGTATTTTCACAGTAGAATAATTAGGTTTGCTGTTTGTTTTTCATGATAGTTGAAGTTTTTTCGTGTAATATGGATTGTGGAATTGCGAACATATCATATTAATACCCATTGCCCCACAGATTGCCCCCCCCCCCCAGGGTGTTCCCAAAGGCGACTCTGGACCCTTTTGCACTTTTGGGGTCAAAAATTTTTTTTCGAGTTTATTCTCAAAAATTTGTCTCTAGGGGTAGTTTAGTGTCCTGAACACGAATCTGGGGTTTATTTTTGCCTATACCCACTCTGGACACCCATGGCACCCGGGGTGCCACCTAGGGGGTCAAAATGGGTCAATTTTTTTGAATTTGAAATTTTGACGTCCATTGGGGTAATTTGACCCCCTGAACACGAATCCGAGGTTCATTTTTGTTTGTGACTCTCGTGAACTCTCCTGCGACCCCCCCCCCTAGGGTACCCCCCCCCCCACAACGGATCTAAGGGGTCAAGTTTTGAAAATTCGGATTTTGATGTTCATAGGTGTAATTTGACTCCCTGAACACGAATCTGAGGTCTATTTTTGTCTATGACTCTCGTGGACTTCCGTGCGACCCCACCCCCTCCCTCAGGGTACCCCCCCCCGACAGGGGTTCAAGGGGTAAAACTTTCAAAATTTGAATTTTGATGTCCATAGAGATACTTTGAGCACCTGATTACGAATCCGTGGTTTGTTTTTGTCTAGAACCTACCTGGATTCCAACACCCCCCGAACGGGAATCGAAGGGGTCAAATTTTACATAGGTATTGTATATACATGTACACATGTACACTTACGTACATATATACTACAGTGGTCCGCTTCAGGCAGTGAAGCCGTCATAGCTATATGTAGTGATATGTTCTGTGCTTCGTTTCCACTACAGCGGAAAAAGAGAGTGGACTAGTAAAGAAAAATGCCCTTGTCGGGCGGCTCCTTGGGTAGAATAGGTTACTGTCTGTCTAAAGCGGAAAAATACTTAGGCTGAGCTTGTAAAAGCATTGGTACAAGACTTTATTAACGAGAATATGCAATTCGTGTGAGCTCGTCAAAGTAGGTGGACTAGGTATACCTGTTGAGAATAGGAATATGATCTTCGTAGGGCAGACACTGTTTTCCGCACCCTATTCGCGCGAACTTACAGCCCGTTCTGGGTTTGTTTCAATTGTATTTTCATATTATTATTAGTGTTGTAAAGTATATATGCTTGATAAAAAGGTTCTGTGAGATAACTGCAGACCTTATCCAGATCATTAACTGATCGTTTGATCGAAATACATGTATATGTACGTAGTAAGCATCTTACTTCATTCGACTTACTTCAGTCGATCATATTTAAATTATGCATATTGTGTTAGATGTGTGTAAGCTACAGTAGGAACAAATCCATAATCTGAGAGTCCATAATCGAAAAACAAGAGCTTATATACAAGAAACTCCGACCTAAATTGACCCATTTATGGCGTGCAAAATACATTGGTGCGAGGTAGGGTTTTCAGCGTCCTTGTCAGCCGAGAACCTTAGCAATCCCTGACCGATTGTTTGCACACCCCCGAATTAGTTCAGCCGTTCAGCCAACAGTCGACATTTCAGCTAAAATTATTATGAGTGCCCGCTGTAACGTTTTTGCCATTTGCCAATGTTGAGTTAGTGTAAAAAAACGCCTCTATGTTACATGAGCACATGATATAATTTAGCTGAAGGTCGCGCGAATAGGGTGCGGAAAACAGTGTCTGCCCTACGAAGATCATATTCCTATTCTCAACAGGTATACCTAGTCCACCTACTTTGACGAGCTCACACGAATTGCATATTCTCGTTAATAAAGTCTTGTACCAATGCTTTTACAAGCTCAGCCTAAGTATTTTTCCGCTTTAGACAGACAGTAACCTATTCTACCCAAGGAGCCGCCCGACAAGGGCATTTTTCTTTACTAGTTATAAGTTCATAAAGATGTTCTAGTGGTCCAAAATCCATGCCTTGGTAGTCGAGTGGTTATGATTTTTGCTTCTCACCCTATGGATCAGAGTTCAAATCCCATATTCGAAATTTTGGATTTTCTTTTTTTTTCAGCCCATAAATAGGGTTGATAACTTTTCCAAGGTGCTTTAAACAAAACTCAGTTTATCCAATGACGTTTGAGCATTAGTTCATGTGAGAAAGACTATTTCCTTGTCCTCAAGGAGTATGAATCAATCACCTCTAAGGACAGGGACAAGGACATTCCCTATAGACCTTAGGGACATTTCTTAAGGACAGGGACAAAGCATGAGGACACAGGGACAAGGACACCTAGGGACAGGGACAAGGACAACGCTTAAAGACAGGGACAACGCTTAGGGACGAGTATGAACCAGGCTTAAGTGATAATAGGAACGCTCAAGCTTGTTCCTCGATATTTTAAATATTTAAAAAAAATTGCAGGCTGTGTGTTCATTCTGTTCGACGAGCTGTGGATGAAAGAGCAGCCAGACAGCGTGATGGCATTCAGCACCGTCCGGAACAAGCTGTATGACCAGTTGACGTCTTTCTTCGCTGACAGTGACGATGTCATTTTTCCTGGACTCAACAATTTCAAGACAGCTCGTAAACTCTAAATTTACTACGGAGCTGGTGCTGTATGATGATTGTAACGTCATTGTCTGTGATAGTGATAGTCGCAATAAACAAAACGTCTTACTTGTGTTTGTTCTTTTTTATTGTTTTTATTAAGCATAAGCCGAGGCATGCATGTTTGGTGAATATTCAAACCAGCATATTATCAAGTTTAATTTTTACTAACAAACAACAGGGTAACAGTTTAGGTAATTTCGAATTTTAACTGTTGTTTTAAGCGATGGTTTAGGATTTTATTTTCGGTATTCTTCATATAATTAACCAGTTTGGGTTCTAGAAACTGTATGAAGCTTTGAGGAAACTTGCTGTGAGTAATGTTGGCGTATTTGTAATATTTTCCTGGATCCGTTATTACTTCTAGCAGGGCGTTCATTAGAACTGGATTCTGAAATATATATATATATATATATAACAATTTAAAACGTATAGTCGACAGTCATCTTTTGATATAAATTCACACCATATCAGAATGATGTAGGTATATAGGTTTCTTTTTCTATTCTTATGTGACTTTGCAAATAATGAGACGGGTCCCATTGCATAAAACATTGACTATCGATAAAATGCGTTGCACAAAATTTACTGATAGTTATATACCACCAGGGGCCTGTTGCTCAACTTTACAAGTCTTACAATTGTAACAATTGTAAGTGCTAAATCAGGTGATTCGTTACGAATTCATTATATAAATTCATTACGAATCACCTGATTTTGCACTTACAATTGTTACAATTGTGAGATTTGTAAAGTTGAGCAACAGGCCCCAGTTGGCAGTCCCAAATAAATTGCACTGAAATTTTTCAGAAATTGGTGATAAACGTCATGCAGCGCTGCACTAATAACTGATGCCTAAAAATACCTACACCAGAAAACGATTTCGGTTTTAACTTTTATCCACAACAGGTTTAACGTTTTTTCAAACGTTCGACGTCAACAGTTTCCTGCTTCCTGCTAGTTGGATACGATTTGCAGTGAATTTTGACTTACTTAAACCAAGAGTACATAATAGGAAGAGTATGACACTCTCCCTATTATGCCTGGCAGCGCGCGTCCAATGCGGAGCGTGAAATAGCCAGTTTATGTACGGTTTTGAGGGGGGTACCCCCCCTCAACTGAAAACCCCGTAGTCAAAGGAGGGGGGGGGGTACCCCCCCCCCCTCAAAACGATACCCCGTACTCAACTGAGGGGGGGGTACCCCCCTCAGCTCAGTACCCCGTCTTCAGTTGAGGGGGGGTACCCCCCTCATTTCAAGACACTAAGCAAGACCTTGCGCTTCCCTCCCCCCCCTCAGTTCAGTACCCCGTCTTCAGTTGAGGGGGGTACCCCCCTCATTTCAAGACACTAAGCAAGACCTTGCGCTACCCCCCTACTCAGTTTAGTACCCGGTCTCCAGTTGAGGGGGGGTACTCCCCCTCATCTCAGCACATCAACGAAATTCCTTGTTAGCGTCTTGAATTGAGGGGGGTATCCCCCCTCAACTGAAGACGGGGTACTGAACTGAGGGGGGGTACCCGCCCTCAGTTGAGTACGGGGTATCGTTTTGAGGGGGGGCACCCCCCCCCCCTCAGTTGAGTACGGGGTCTACTGACCCCTCAAAACCGTACATAAACGGGCTATTTCGCGCTCCGCATTGGACGCACGCCCGAAGGCATAATAGGAAGAGTGTCATACTCTTCCTTTTATGTACTCTTGCTTAAACTTATTCTACAACACGAAAACGCTATAGGTACATTCGGCTATTACAAGATTTTACTTGTCGCTTTGACTTTTTAAACCTGAACTGTAGGCTGTAGCTGATCAATAAAGGCAGAACCAGTGTCAACCTACTTCAAGTATATGTTGCCTGTTGTAATCTGTATACAGATCAGGATCCTTTATGACTTCGTGGACTAAAGGATGGAAGTTTTCTGCAATCAGTAAGCAGATCAAGTGAAACTGATGCAGCAGGGGTTGCTTCAGACACTAGGTGGAATGCATAAAGGCAGTCTTCGAAGACTTAGTCCAGACTATGTATAAGCCCTTAGACTAACACTTACACTAATTTGTAAGGCGACTCGTTGCCGCACCTACGAATGGCCCAAGCAGGAACAGAGGGCACCGGCTACCTAGGGGAGATTCATCCCTCGCCCGTAGCCTCGGCCGCTCCGCCGGCGGGGCTTCCAGGTATGATGAGTGGGGGTCTTCCGTGCGGGCCGGGGTTGCCGAACACCGACGGGAAATGGGGCTACCTACTCTACGGGCAAGGCGCAGTTGGCGCAGATCACAGAATGGACGCGGCCCGCTAAGCCTGAATGGGCTTGTCGGAGCGGAGCGACGAGCAGTAGCGAGGGGGCTGGTTACGGCGCATACGGACGCAGGGGTGGCAGGGCCTCACTAGGCCGATACTGCCCGGGGCTATTGCTGAGGCTATACGGCAGGGCTTCTAAGCCAAAACTGCCCAAGAGTAGACACGAACGCACCTAATAATAACAACGCGTTTAATGAATGTTTCAAAGGGCCATTTGGGCTGAAATACCGGTTATAATAGTAATACACAGAGTGGCAATATACTAGGGCCGCCACACAGGCCAATAATTACACACCAACTGACTAGTTTTACAACACAGGCTACCAGCGTTATATATAACCAAGCGTACACACACACAAGAGGGTGAGTACGTATATAATGTTAAAATATAATGAGCGTGTATTCATAAATGTTGGAATGTTAAAAGGTAAGTGAAGTGTGAGTAGGGAGTAAGGGAGGGTCTCCCGGGTGAAGCCTTACAAATTTGTCAGAACTGCTTTGGAATTCGTATGTAATACGAGTAGAATACCGTTTAACGTCAGTCTTCGGAGACTAGGTCTACTAGACCCAGTTTTGAATTTGCCTTACATCTTCAGCGTGTGCAGAAATCACCTGATATTTCGTAACGATGGTCTTAGCCTTAGGCTAGTTTTGTTAAAGTCCAGACTACGTTTAGCTAAGACTGCCTTTATGCATTCCATTGTTAGTGTCAAAAGCTTTGTATGAAAGTCACATTTTGTCTGTGCAAGTTTTACTTAAACAATGGCAAACCCTATTTTTACGCGGCCGTCTCAAGCGTAGGCCTATCTATTTCTGAATCTCCCTTGACCAGGTAACACGGATTGGTTACTTTACTTTTTCGTGATGTGACTTGAAAAATCTTTCAGTCGTCTGTTAAAAAACAAACTAACTAAAACTAAAACAAAGGCAGGTTTGTACACTATAAATCCGCAATTTTCAATAATCTGTTGAGTTTCTTTCAACATTTTGACCATTACTGTTGAAAAATATATAATTTCGACTGGACTTGAGTATCTACGCAAAATAACTAGGTATATATGTGCACAAAGAACCTACCTGAATACATGGCATAATATATTCTGAAACCATTAGCTTGATGCCGTTCATTGCTTCGAAAATGAATCCAAAGACGATGGCTTCTTGCGAAAACGATTTTTATCTGATTGTTACCGAAACTTTGGCAGGTTTCAAAAGTTAATCTTGAATAGGGCGACCCTGAAAGTTGAAGTATCAAACGAAGAATAACAACATTAATCTTGTGTACTACAACTGGTAACGAAAAAGTAGCAATCTAATCAATCAATTTAATCTATTATATTTTTCATACGATTTCAATTTGATTGATTTTCCAGCCTGGGTAATCCATTTGATTCTTTCATAATAAAAATTTTAATCAAACTGTGTTGGCAATTTCTTACTTGATTTTCTAAATATGAGAAAATCGCTGCACAGATCTGTTTCATTGATTTGAAGCTCGGGAATGATAAACATAGTTCTCTTGTTTGACGGAGTTCGGACCGTCCACACACAGTCGGCGTTCGCTGGATAAGGGGCGGGCCAGTTGGGGGACCAAAACTGACCATACAGTCGATCTAACTTTCCACCACATTTCAAGTCTGAAAGTAAAAACTCGTAATGCCTAACTTGGAGTGAAATTTATAAAAATCATATAGGCATTATTATGGCTGATATACCGAAGTCCAAAAGGTGAATTCCATGTAAATGAACTTGTAGTTAGGTTTTAGAAAGAATATATTTTTTCTCAGTTAGAATTATGAGTAACATTTTAAACAGTGAATTTAGGAGGGTACATTTCCAAGTATCACCAACCCAACAGATCCCTTGTAACTGGCGATTTTGCATGCCTGACTTTCGTCCGATGTAGCTGCCATAACCACGGCGATAGATGCGATGGATTGCTGTTTATAGTTTATACTATGTCGCCGGGGCTATGGTGGCGATAGCGTATGGCTGATTTGCCTCAGATCGCCACGTATTTCGCGGCGACGTATAGCCAATGGAAATTTAAGCGATTTCAAGGCCGAATAGCTGGGATTTAGCAGCGAATCGAGTATTTATGCAATTACGTATATACGTGTAATAAAACAGGGTTAACGAGCCCCCTGATTGATACAGGTTTTGAATGATTTTGGTTGTAGCTGCAAGAAGTGAGCTACTTGTTCGGTTTAGTACGTAGTTTAGCGACCAGACGTGGCGCGGAATGAGGCCACACTCTCAGGCGGAATCCCCATTTTACATATTTCCCAAAACCCCAATTTCCCCCCATGTCCGTACGAGAGCGCCTGATTCAGTTAATCGTCAGTTATAGAAGTCCTAAGTTCCCCCCTGAAGTATAGTACGAATTTGGCACAGAAGGAAGTCGAAGTAATACGTAATAATGTCCCTAACCAGTATCCGCCCCTTTTCCTTGTGCTCCTTGTTAATAATTGAAGCCGATTGTCGTAATTATTGCCCATATATTCGTATTCATTGTCCGTATAATAATATGTCCGTATGGTCTGAGGGTCGTGAGTTTTAATCAGTTTTATGCAGTGATTTGGAAGTCCCCCCTGAGAGTATAAGAGCTAGCCGGATAGTTGTTTGTAAACAATATCTGGGCTAAGCCATAGCATTAGCCCAGATATTGGCGAGCTAGCGGAAAGCTAAAAGAAGTAATAAGCGAAGTTTGGTGATTAATAACTAAGTAATGTTTTGGTCTTGTGGAACGCGAAATATACGGAATTGTAGAGCATAAAGTAGTGAATAATTATGGAAAGTTTGAAGTTATTCGAAGTAGTACAGCTGAAGTTATTCGAAGTTAGGTAGTGAAGTTTGGCCGAAATTGAGCAGAATCGTAGGCGTGAAAAGAGTAGTTTCAGACCCTATTTTTGTAATGTTATAATTTAGTAATTAGTAACAGTAATGCATTCGTGTTTGGTATTATTTGATTCGTCATTTCATAATATGTATCATGGACTCATTTTCGAACTCTTTACGGTATTGATAACATGTTTTTTGGGAGCAGAAGAAAGCCTTAATTTTTACCCTAAGTTTAGTAAGAGGATTACGGTAGTTTAGTGCACGTGTAGTGTTGACTGGGTCCGCAGCCCAGAAGGAGGACCAGTACGGAAATATAATTGCACAATAATTACATAATAGGTTTGCATATAACGTTTATTAATTAATTAGTATATATACGTAGTTGGTTAAGTGTTTAGTTAGTGTACGTTCGGTTTTTAGTATTCTCCAATTTTCCCCTTTCCTCCCTTTCCATTTTTCCCTTTCCCTTTCGTAATGTTTTTGTAATACGGTTTGCCCATTTTGGTACTTGAGTTTCTCTGGCCGCCCAAGTAAAAGTGAG
>JASANF010020635.1:0-12340 GCA_030248245.1 Trissonchulus sp. WLG1_4 | reverse complement strand
GGCTGGGGCCTGTTGCATAAAACTTTTCATAAGTAAATAGGTCCAATAAGTAAATAGCTATTGTTGAGTTTGCGTTGCATAAAGCAATAGGTTAATAAGCAATAAGCAATAGGTTCAATAGGTGGACGCTAACGTTAGTTCAATAGGTCTCTTGCAATAGGTGCAATAGGCGAGTGTTGCATAGAACACTTATTGCTTATTGAGCCTATTGCTAGGTACTTATGAATTTTGTTTAAATTCCAATAGGTGTACATGGTACCTATTGTACCGTCTGTTTTTTAAATATACTGCACGTTTTTTTTTAATTTTTTGCAGGTTGATAAATTATATGTGTATCTGTTTGTGTGAAAGATTTTTCAAAAAATAACTGCGTAAAATTTTAGTAATGAGTAAAAACTTTACAAGTATTTTTTTCACGTATGTTTTTACTTTGCAGCATGTTATGGTAAAAATTCTGCATAATTACTAATTTCCATGATTTTTCAGGTATGTCGAGCGAAACGGACGAGTCCACAAACGATGGTTTCGAGGTTGCAAATTTCATTCAGCCAAGGCGACCTCGAATTTTTCGGGAAAGAATTAATTTTGACAGACTCCCTGACGAAGTCACTGCGAGATTTCGCCTAACTGAGCAACACATCGCAGAGTTGACAAATCAGCTGCGCCCATTCATGGAGCATCCTACCAGTCGTAACTACGCCCTGACAACTGAACAACAAATAGTTGTGGCCCTCCGTTATCTTGCCACAGGTCAGGCGGCAATTTTGTTTTTAATTGAATGCAGCATTAAATCATAGTTTCTGTATGCGACAGCTGCATCTTATTTTGTTCTCTTTAATCAAATTTAAAAGTGCTAGTTTTTGCTCGCTCGTCCTTTTCTTTTGAGCCGCCATCTGAAAACATAAAAAACTCGGAACTATCAACGAATAAAAACATAATTTGTTATCAAGTAAAAGCAAAAAAGCATGAGCAAAAATATTAAAAAAAGTTAAGAAAACGCTTTAACACGCATAAATTTGGCCCCCGGGGGGGCGCGTGCCCGCCCGTGCCCCCGGGTTTCATGCAATAATGTTAAAAACAACAAATGTATTATATCCGCGCACACACACACACACACGTGTGGGCGCGTGGGGCCTATTGGGCCTATTGCTAAAACACCCATTGTGCCTATGATAAATCGCCTATTACAATAGGTGTTTTATGCAACAGACTTCAATAGGCCCTATTGCTTATTGGACCTATTGGACCTATTGCTTATTGGACCTATCGCTTATTGTTTTATGCAACAGGCCCCTGTTCAATTTTTAGTTCCCCTTGCCGGATGCGTGAAACTATTGTTTCTGGATCTATGCACGATGAAAGTTCCAAATCTTCGGCAGGATACGCTTCATAGCCTGGTCTCAATTTGTAATTTCCTAGTCCATGTTTTCCACGAACTATTTCATTATTGTGATATCGTGATAATTCGAAAAGTGATAGGACCGCGGCATCAACAGGCCTTTCTCGCCATTCTATCAGTCGCTTTAGCACCGCATTCAAGCTTTCAGATACATTTGATGTGATGCCCGAAAAAGGCATATACCGATGTTGCAAATTTCATTCAGCCAAGGCGACCTCGTGCGACCTCAACCTGCAAAAAGATGTGATGCCCGAAAAAGGATTATACTAGGCAAGAAAATGCCCTGCGGAGGAAAAAGGTATAATAGGACAAAAATAAGCAACTTTTGGTACATGACTTTGTTTAAAGTATTTGCAGTAAACAGCTTTGCGTGATCTTTCAATCAATTTTCGGAAAATTACTGCTGTGAAAAAGTAAGCTGCTAAAAGTCTGAAAACTAGAGTTTATTGGTTGCAATAAATCGACCGCTTTGCTGCGCCCTATTATAGCGGGCACCACGGCTGTAGCTACTCTTTCACAGCGTTAGCTGTTTTCTGAAGATGTTGAAGACATTGTATGCAGCTGAAAAAGCAGCAAGTGCTATTCTTGGGCGCAATGCAATTGTGCGAACAAACATAAATTTCTATCGGTGTCGGCTGTTAAATTTCTATCGGTGTTGGCTGTTTGACACAGAATTGACCGAGCAAATTTACACTTTATGACATGTACTACAACAGACGCCTTTAGATAATGAAGCATGGACGAGGTAGATTGATAACTATGCTAATATGAGAATGAACTAGTATGCCAACGAGTTTATGCTAACACCAAATAAATTGAAAGCTTTCAATCAATTTTCCTTCACCTCATATCTCAACGGGTAGATCTTATCTAAAGTCTGTGTAAACCAAGCAAACAAACATATTGACAAATGTGATGAAATTATCAAAATGGTTTTCAAAACGTCATTTTTTTGACTTTGCGCCTGCATTGCAAACTGTATGCTGCATTAATTTTGGGAAACTTGGCAAAAATCTGCCTTGACTTAAATTTTCAAAATACAGAAAGAATAGTGTTTTCTAACATTTCACTTAAGTTTTACAGACATGCAAATTCGACTGCTTTCGCAACACTCACTACCCCCTTAACTGGAGTTCATTTTCAGCTTAAACTTAAGCTGATCCAATTGTGTGCAGTCTACCATACATTGCATAACGAATCTGTTACCAAAATGGAACGCTGGCCCAGAGTTTTCATTCAAAATAAATTCATCCAATTAACTGTTAAATATAATTAGTTAATAAAAAACTAATATATAACCACCGTTTTAATGAAATCGATAACCACAGTTGGCTGCAGTCATACAAGTTTTTGCTCAAACAAAAAAATTTGCGCTAAACTTATTGACAAATTCAGTTCACTCACATACATCCATCCATCCACACTTTCTTAAATTAACAGTTTATAACATTTAGGTTTGACTGAGATAGATCAAAACAAATCACATATGCCGCCAGTACTATATGCTTGTTCAATATTTGTGTAAAACGTTTCATTTTAGCCGATGGTGCCCGCTATAATAGGGCGCAGCAAAGCGGTCGATTTATTGCAACCAATAAACTCTAGTTTTCAGACTTTTAGCAGCTTACTTTTTCACAGCAGTAATTTTCCGAAAATTGATTGAAAGATCACGCAAAGCTGTTTACTGCAAATACTTTAAACTAAGTCATGTACCAAAAGTTGCTTATTTTTGACCTATTATACCTTTTTCCTCCGCAGGGCATTTTTCTTGCCTAGTTTTTACTATTTTTCCGCTACAGACTACTTACAAATTGGTTATTTATTTCATTAACAATAACAATTACAATTCAATAACATATTAATTCGTTGAACATAAACAATACAACCATAAAATGACAAGATCAGAAAATGACAAGAAAACAAGTTCACAAAAAAACAACAGAACTTCTTAGAATATAAAGTTAAGTTCACAATTCACATTGGTCAAATTTGAACACACGCGGCTCGGGCGGCGTTATAACGACCGAAACGACTCCGCTGGGCTGTCCGGTGGCTGTTCGACGGCCGAAACAAGTCAAAACTGGCCATCGGATAGAATGCAGGGCTATTCTCAGGGTCAGAGGTCACGTAGCCAGTGTATTTGCCGCGAGACTGCTGCAAACTGACCACAGAGCTGTAGTCATCGTCCAAATTCGGCGTCACGCTAGACGAATGATTGGTCAGGCTGGCAGTATCCTGGAATCCTACCGAGCTGCTGTCTACGCTGGGCAAGCGACGGTTTCTGGAATACTTTCTTAGCTTGGGTATTGTGAAGCGACGCCGGCGAACCCTGCGATGAGCTTTCAGCATTTTATTGGCCAAATTAGCATCCGTCACCAGCATACGTGGGCAGCTAGCGGATTCTGGGGAGGGGGAGGGGCGGGAGGGGTGAGCTTCCCCGGGGGGGGGGGGTGCGGAGCAACTTTTCGCCCATTTTCGCTTCGTGAGTCACCGATATTTTGCTTCGTGAGCTGTGAGCTACTTCAAAACGTTCTAGGTGAGTGAAGCACCTGTCTGGGGGGGGGGGGTGAAGATGCCTTCTGGGGGGGGGGTTAAAAACCCCCCAAACCGCCCGCACGCCCATGTATGGTCATCAGCAGACCGAAATCATTGCAAGCGCCGGTGCCGTCATCAATGTCTGAAATAAGGAATAAAACTGCTCTGATTCTGTCCATGAGAGACCAGTAGTCAATGTTACCGCTACCAGGATTCTTCTCTTCGCTCTGATTTTTATAATCTACAACGAATAGCTCATTCAATTGCACCATGACTAATTTAGCGTCAGACTTTGATTATGCAAACAGTGATAATAAATTGCCACTGAAGGAGTTATTAAAGAATTATAACAAAACCAATCGGAAAAAAAAGTTCTAAAATCGATGTAAAACTTGGCGGAACTGTCAAGCGTCAACACGTTCACTGAATTCACCAAAAACTTTCATTTCTCACAAAAAAGGACAATAACGATGACAAAAATGTTATTCGTTATCACGTATGTACATGTCATGTATATAAATATCGTAACAAATATCAGCAAATTAATGCACCTCTATACTCATAACTGATACATTATTTTACGCCCATGGGACCAGGTCAAACTGTCTAAATCTCTCCCTAAAGCCTACCAAATGAATCAGTGCCCGTGTGTCGTTGAAATCGAGCAGAGCCTGAGGTGTGCGCTTTCTAGTGGTCGTCTGATGGCAGCCATTGGCTCGGACCAGAATGGTCGGCCGTCAAGTCGCCAGTCAGTGTCCCAAAATTTATAGCAGTTGCTACGCTGTGTGCCGGCAGAGGAGCCCTGGCTGCTGCTGCTCTTGTCGTCATTGGGCGTCAGGAATACGGACGAGCAAACACTTTCGCTGTCCTTTTTGGAATTCTCGTCAGGTCCCCGGCCTTTGCTCATAAAAGCACCAGGAAAGCGCCTGAAAAACAACGTAGCTGCTTAGCCGCTTCGGAGTTGAACATTCTGGGTCAGACCTCAACCTGGCAAAACCAAAGGGGGGACCACAGTAAAATTTTTGACAGGTTTGAAAAACCGAGACCGGGTATAAAACCGAGACTGGCCTAGTCTCGGGTTTCGACCGAGACCGAGACTTCCATCCCTGTCTGGCAGTCTATCCACCGCAACTGTTCATTAGTTCATTTATTAGTTCACCTATGTCAAAAATATTATTGTGCTGTTGTACTGCTATACAAATACTGTACTGTTTACAAAGTAAATTTTTATCTAAACTTAAATATAAAATTACAAAGATGTATTTTAAGACTCATACTTATGCTTTGCTTTCTGATTTGCTTGAAAATTACTCAGTGAACATAAACAGTGGAGATCAGAGACGCAACTACTGACATTTCGCACGTTTCACACTCGCACGGCAAATAATAAACATATCGATTCAATCGCACTAATTGTATCTGAATAAGACGGGCCAAACGATCCACCTGTTCATGAGAAAAAACACTGACATAAAAATTGTGGCTATAATATTCTGTAACATTTTGCACTATAGTGATGAATTACAGGGGTGTAGCCAGGATTTTGAAAAGGGGGGTCGCCCTTGTCCACTTTTTTGCTCACTTTTTAAAACTCACTATTGCGGGGTCTGAGTGCGTCGGCCCAGAATGCAATTATTTTTGCACTTTTTGGCGAAGGCGAAGTATGGTTTACATTACGTAATGAAAAAAAAGTATCATTTTGGTCATTTACATTAAATAAACACACTGATGCGGGGGTGCCGCCCCCAGGTCAGAACCAAAGAATGTTACCTTTTTTGGCGAAAGGTTTACATAACAAAATGCATTGAAAACGCTCGATCATTGATGGTTGCAGGGGTCTAGGGGTGGCAGAACCTATAAAAAAATGGGCGTTTTTTCAGTTTTTAGGCCGAATTTGTCCAACTGGAGACGAATTTTTTCCAAACTTTTTCCGACAGGAAAATTCAACCAAAAAATGGGAACGTCAAATCAGACAGTGTATATATTACACTAGTAAATACATCATTTTTGATTTTTAGGCCAAATTTGGTCAATTGAAGACGCATCAGAAATTTTTTCTGCCCGGCGAGAAAAACTAAAATGGTGACTGGTGACCCTTGTCGACAATTTCTTCAGGTTTGACCAAAAGGGGGGTTGTGACCCCCACGAACCCCCCCTGGCTACGCCCTTGATGATTTATAAATTGTGTGCATAAGTTTTTCATTATATCAACAAAACAACTCAGGACGAAATCAGGGGTTTTTGAAACAAATAAAACAAATTTTGAGATGAGATTTCAAAATGAGAATTTTGTGTCGATAGCTAGTTTGGGCGATTTGACATGCGACACTGGTGAAATTTACACAACTTTACGTGTAGGAGTGTGAAACCCACCAGACTGGACCTCAATCCCCTCAAATCAAATTTGTCAGCCAGCAGAGATCTGCCAAGAGTGGTTCAGAACTTTCTAACTATTAACAAATATATACTTTTCTTATGGTGATGCGCTTCAAAAAAAAATCCACTACCCCTTTCACTGACTACACCGGATACGTAGTAGCTTTAGTTACAGCAAGGCTCTGCACATAATCATACAGTTTAAAATGTAAAAACTGAGCCTAAGCCTAATGTTTTAGCCTAAGGCCTAACTGAGCAGATACTGACTCTAGGACTACGTTTAAGCCTAACCTAAGAAACCGGAGCTGAACTTATAGGGTGGATTTCGCAAATGTGGACTCTGGCATATTTTTAGGCAAAATTTTATGAAGGGGGGCGCGATGTGGGTGGCAGCTCGTCCACGAATGTGGGGGCGCCGACCATACTGGGGGGGCGCATCAAATTTACGATAAGACACTATTATTATATTATATATATAGTCTACCTTCAATCCGGCCGAACTATTGCTGTCTCCTTGATCACGAAAATATGGCAAATTCTGTATCATCCAGTCGTAGATTTGACTGAGCGTCAAGCGTTTGTCAGGCGAGGAGAGGAAGGCCTTCATAATTAGATCTGTACATGTTGCCCCAGGCATTTTTGCGGGCATTCGTCTTCTTGGGCTGCCCCCCGGCGCACCCGTCACCCGCACAGCTCCAGACCCAGCTAGTAGCCACTGTTGGGGCTGGCGAGCCCCAAGCCCCCGCCCCCATCGGCCCGGTTCTCCATTGAGCCTCAGCCCGACAGCGTCTCTGCATTCTCCTCTAGGATCTGGATCAGCGGCGAAGTGTTCGCTAGTCGCTATCAAACTATTCGCTGGGACGCTGTAGGTGCCAGGTGCGATCGCGTAGCTGCAGTTCCAGCTCCTCATCTCAAACAAAACACAAACAATGCATCATACATGGTATATATATTTATATATATATATATATGTCAAGAAAGGGAGGGGGATTCTTACCGAAAGAACGACAGCATCATCATCAGAATGACCCAGGGGGGATTCGAACCACCCATCTCTGGATCTGCAGACCAGCGCTCTACCGTTGAGCTACTGGGCCGACGATGAGCTGTCGTAAATCCCTTTAAGTACTCTAGCGGGGCCTATCTTACTTCACATCCCTCCCCTTCTAGTAAACTTCGACCCGAAGTTTCCCTGTGCTGTGTGCACTACTACTTATCTATATGGGGCATGGGCACCCGGGGTGGAGGAGCGCCGGGAGCCGTCCCTATTATATTACCTTCTCTTCTTCTTTCTTCTTTTCTCTATAAGGCTAGTGTCGCGAGGTCCTTTTTGCCTCATATTCTTCTGCGAACACTGCCAGGGACTGATAAGCTCTCACTCCTAGCCGGGACAAGGAGCGGCTCCACTGCAAAGCTACCTCGGCGATAATTCCTCCATATACTCTCACCACCACACTGCCCATGCCACTCAAGGGGGTATGTCCCCCCAACAACCCATACCTACCGCTACCTGACTCAGTTCTGCGACCAGGAGATTCCAAGGTTCATCCTGGCAGCCTCGCCATGTCAAGAAAGGGAGGGGTATTCTTACCGAAAGAACGACAGCATCATCATCAGAATGACCCAGGGGGGATTCGAACCACCCATCTCTGGATCTGCAGACCAGCGCTCTACCGTTGAGCCACTGGGCCGACGATGAGCTGTCGTAAATCCCTTTAAGTACTCTAGCGGGGCCTATCTTACTTCACATATATATATATATATATATATATATATATATACAATATATATATAAATATATATATAGATATATATATACATATATATATATATATATATATATATATATATATATATATATATATATATATATATATATATATACATATATATATCAGGGTTGTGCACCGGAAAATTTTCCGCGGAAAAAAATGTTTTTTCTGGAAAAAAATGGAAAATTTTCCGGGGGTCCGGAAAAAAATATATAAATACAAATAAAATACGAATAAAATATATATACATACAAGGGGTCTGGGATCGGCAGCCCCAGAAAAAATGGAGATTTTTTCAATTTTTAGATTAAATTTGGTAAACTGGAGACGTATCAGAAATTTTTTCAGGCCGGACGTTTACAAACGCAAGATACTAAAGTTCAAAGTTGCAGGGGTTTGGGGCCGGCAGTCCCAGAAAAAAATTGGCGATTTTTCCAATTTTTAGACCGAATTTGGTCAACTGGAGACGTATAGTCAGGGTGGGGAAAAAAAACACAAATAGGGAACTAAGGTTATATTTCCCGTCATGTATGAGATATCAGTGCGAGGTAAAGTTGCAAAGATAGCTAGTACCTCCAGGCACCTGCACACTGTAAACACTGTTCCAGCTATCACTGTGACTTACACTATAACAGATTAAACTCATGTTTTTTTTCCCCGCAGATTGGGGAAAAAAACATGAGGGTGGGGAAAAAAACATATGCTGAAATATTGCTTTTTTTCGTGGCTATGGCATCGTAGTACAACAGAAACAACAGCAAAGTCAGTTTTAACCTTATTACGTTTATTGCAAGAAAAATATTTGGTCAAATTGACCATTCTGGCACTTGCCAGGGGTGTCAAAATGAAACAGCATACACAACGCGAACCAAGCAACCGTAGTAGACCACGAGCACTGTTTTGGATTAAAAACAATAGTTTTTAGTCAAAACAACGTTATACTCCCGTTCAGCACCTCAAATTAGCCTTTTCCACAGTTTTTCAACAAAACTGACAAAATTCAAAAATTTGGTCAAATTGACTATTCTGGCACTTTGCCAGGGCTGCCAAAGTGGAACAGTGCACACCACGCGGACCAAACAATATCAACTGACAGCCCCACGCATATGTATTAAGATGCAATAGAAATACAGAACGAGAGGTTATCCATAAAAGCGTTATACATTGAGAAAATCATGAAAAAAATTTTTCAACGATATCACGAGGGGTGCACCAGTTCTGGCTAATAGGTAAATCTGACAGTAAAACTAATAGCACAATGAAATGCACAGTATAGAGGTTCATGATTGGCTGCTGCCTGCACAAAATTCACGTGATACGTATCATGTTGAAGGCTATTGGCCAGTGAAATCACGTGAAACAGATCGATGCAAGTTAATCTACCTATATATTTATATTGCAGAAGTCTGGTGTCAAACCCTCACGGGGTTCCAGTGAGTCTGGTTAGTTCTGGACAACCGTGGGACCTGGGCAATTGCTGATCACACTTTAACATGGGAAACCTTCTTCAGCTATATATGTTCCACGGCCACTGTAGCTAGGTACATCATTGAAGAGGCTTAGGCTCGATCCATAATCACAGCCGTATGTCCGTTCAACCGGAAAAATTACAAAATAACCACGCCACGAGCAGTATATATGATCAGATGGCGGCGTTTTTTCTTAATTTTCCGGCTGAACGGACATGAGCAGCAAGTATGAATCGAACAGAACTAGTTGTTTGATAGCTAAGCCTGAACAACTAAAATCTAGCTACTGTCCTAGCTTGGTATGAATTTCTAGTGATTGAGTCGCAAAGAACAGCAAATGGCCTGGCCCATTCCTTTACTGGACTCTGAACTAACGACTCTGACGAGTGTAAACGAATTTTAGTCCAATTAAACGGTTTAAACCCGTGCTCAAAACTTCCGTTCCACAATCTCCGACCTAAACGACTTGCCTCAAGTTAAGCAGCTCACATGTATTTCCATTTTCCAGTCGTGTAGTCCGTTTAACCCAAGTTACAAAATACATCTCGGACTACAGATAATTCCAGTCTATTTTACCGGGCAAAAGAATGGGCCTTTAGACATGTTTGGCATGTGACTCTCATGAAAGTTTGCCGATATAAAACTTTAGCTGACAGACCTTTTGTCAAAAGCCAGGCAAGCCAAACCAAATGTTACATATAAGTATTGACACCACCTTACACAGTAATCTTCATAATCCGCTTTAAGAATCGTTTCAGTTTGCAATTAGGGTACGCTATAAGTGCGTTTTCTCTTTTTGCTTGTTGTGTAGTAGTTATGAAAACCGTACATAGGTGATAGGAAAGAATAGATTAACAGTCTGCTCTGTATGGCTAATCGACAGGAGTAATTTCCAGGTAAATTAAATTTATTGCCAGAAAATCCGCAATCCATTATACACATGTAGCTATTTCACCTTGAATACTACTCTACCTAGTGCCTACTACTCACCAGTTTGCAAGAATGTCCTATTAAAATGAATGGTAGTGACGTTTGCTCATTTGCATATTTTCACAGTTCGATATGCAAATAAACAATCCACAAGCACGTCGCATCTAAAAAAGTTATGCAAAGGGAAGCAGGCAAAACAAAGTTGTGGAAAAGTGCTTAGAACAAGCCCAATCTGCGGCAAAACCTTCAGTAAGTATTAAGAATTACTTTCAAGTAAGCTGACCAGTAGGTCAGCTAAAACCTGTTGTGCAGCAAACAATTATGTCACTGCAAAACTTGTATGCAAATATTGAAGTACTGTTTTTTAGCAACATGTATATGCAAAAGATTTAAAGTGTTTATATCTTACAATAAAGTTGTTTATGCAACCAAAACTTGAAGTATTTTTATCTTACAACAAATTATGTACAAACGAGTTTTTTCTCTGAATGATAAGTGCATAGGTAGCGTATTGAATGACAATCGGGTGACTACATTTTGCACGAAACTGAAGTAACTGAAATATCTGTTCAAACAGAATCATTTGTTCAAAAAGTACTCAAACGTACAAATACCTAAAATACACTCAAACGAAAACGTCGAATTTCTTACTGAAATATAAGTTTTATGTTAGACGTTTTTGAGGTGAACCGTTAATGACTGGTCACGCTAACTAATCACCATCACTGTCCCAAGAGACATAGAAACATTACATATGTTGGTAAGCACCCACGGTGCTTAAACGTATGAGATTCTCGATTTGAATTTAATTATTATATTTCAATTTACATTGAAGCTCTAATTGCCGTTTTTATGTTCAGTTCAGACGGACACTTGAGTAGCTTTGTTTTGCATTTGACTTGATACTGCTTTACATCAACTGTATGCATGTGGCCGGTTAGCTCAGTTGGTATGGCATCCGATCCGTAATCGGAAGGTTGGTGGTTCGAATCCACTCCGGTAGCTTCTTTTTGGAAATTTTCGACCCGACATTTCGGCGTCATATGTAGCAGAACAGTCACTTCAAGGAAGCTGATTAGGATTAAGCAACAAATACACTGAAAATCTAGGTGACACACGCACATACACACTTGAGTTGACGTTCAACACGCAGACAGATGCAAATCTTGCACAGTTTAGTCTTATAACGCCAGAATCAAAATTAAAGACCTGTTGTGCTGTGGCACAACAGGAAAAAATATTTGGACCTATGAAAATAACAAGCACTTCTGTTGACGAGCGCACATAATTCGAAGTGACCACAATAAAGTATTATTTTACCGCATCGGTAAAATTAGGCGCGGCACGCACCAAAATTTTTTGTCAGTACCTACTATATACTTAGTTTTTCATTTTTAAACGAGTACGAACGAGTCTGAAATCTGTTCGACGATTACGTTTTACGTATGTGTAAGTACATACAATTTAAGAACTGACCGGTGATTTAGAATGCTATAACATTTGATTTTTATACCATGCAAAGAAACTATTTAAAAACATTCTACTTTCAGAGTTAGAAAAAAATGCAAAAATTTCAGATCTGATGGGAATCGAACCCCCTATCCTGTGTTTCGCAGTCACACGCCTTAACCATTAGACTACTACAGAGTACAGTTCCGTTGGATGATTCGATTAAAATCGTAAAACTAAATGTTTTGTTAAGCGCATCACGAAAGAACTGCCTTAGTGCCTTGATAGTGATTCAAAAGAATCGATATTGCAGATCATCAATTTTCAATTTGTCATTGTTGTTTGTTATGCACAGACACGCACACACGCACACACACACACAACGCACGCGCTGCGAGTTGCACACAAGT
>JASANF010020634.1:0-25084 GCA_030248245.1 Trissonchulus sp. WLG1_4 | reverse complement strand
AGGCTGGGGCTTTATTCAAGGCTGGGGCTTTATTCGAGGTAATACGGTAACCATTAGGAGGGGAAAATGGAAAGTCATGTTGGGTAATTGCCTATAATTTTAACTAATAGGAGCGAGGGATGGAAAGCCTACAAACCCAACAACCGGGGGGGGGGGTGGGGGGGGGTGTGGGCGCCTACTAAATCTTCTTACCCTTCTAGGGTTTCATTTTGAGTAACCAAAAGGAGGGAAAAATGGAAAGTCATGTTGGGTGTTTGCCTATAATTTTGACTAATAGGAGCGAGGGATGGAAAGCCTACAAACCCAAAAACCGGGGGGGAGGGGGGGGTGGGCGCCTACTGAATCTTCTTACCCTTTTAATAATAATTTTAATATTCTTATTATTAATTGAGGGATCGTATTGGTAATAAAAAGTACAAAAATTTTCTGTATTTTAGCCTATAGCATAAAACAGCGCGTAAATAGCGCAAATAGCACCCTCACGTGCTATAAGCGCTATTTTCAAGCCTATGAAAAAATAGCGCTTATAGCATTTTGATGCGCTATCGTTTTGCTACAGGCGCTATTTTTTTATATCATCGACCAGAAGACAAACTAAAAGTTTAATATCATTTTAAATTTATTTTTTTTATTAAGGGATTGTATACGTAGTAAAAACTACAAAAAATGTCAATAAATTAGCCAATAGCACAAAATAGCGCCTAAATAGCGCAAATAGCACCATCATGTGCTATAAGCGCTATTTTTTAAGCCTATGAAAAAAATAGCGCTTATAGCACTTTGATGCGCTATCGTTTTGCTATATGCGCTATTTTTTTATATCGTCGACTAGAGCACAAACAAAAAAAAATCTTTGGGCTTAGGCTTAGGGCTTAGGCTTAGTATGGGGCTTAGGCTTAGGCTTAGTATCAGGCTTAGGCTTAGGCTTAGGTTCAGGCTTAGGCTTAGGCTAGGCTCAGGCTTAGGCAATAAAAAATCGACATTTTCAGAAAAAATCCTGCTAGCTTAGCCTAGAGAATCCTGCCAACTAAGCCTAGACGATGCCTTAAAACATCATAACGCACTCGTCAAAACTATCCAAAAACAAAGACTACATCCATTTTTGGCTTCGAACTTTGGCATACGTTCGCTCCAAAAAACGCTGAAAATGCAATTTTCAAGGGGTCATAGGTCAGAAAATCCAAATTTGTGGATAGGGGTTCTATTACAAAAATTGCTTCCCTCAAGGTGCTCTACTCCAAAAAATAGGTCCACTATCCCCCCCCCAACTGCACTTGATCCGCCTAAGCCTAAGCCCAAGCCTAAATTGAGGCAAAGTTTGAATTAGGTAAAAAATTGGACAATTCAGGTGAATTTGGCCAATTTTTCGGAAGGAACGGGGTCATAGTGCCTTTATTTTGATTCTAAAATTTGTTAACATTATTCAGACTCTATTTTGTACGTTTAGGACGGAAAAAACACTTGTTTCTAAAAAAAATTACGAAGACGTCTCTCAGTGAAGGTTCAAATTTCAGGGGGTCGTATCTCAGAAAATCCAAAAAATGAAATACAGGGGTATACAAAATACAAAAAATGAAATGTAGGGGTTCTTGAAGCAAAAATGCTTCCCCCGGGGTGCTCTACCCAAACAATAGGTCCACTATTTTTCGGCCTCCAACTGTATTTAACCCAAAATATTAGTACAAAAATGTACAAAAAAGTACAAAAAGTTACAAAAAAACTTTTTTGTACTTTTTTGTACTTTTTGTACAGTTTTTTGTATATAATGTTTAGTGCAAGTTTGTACTTTTTTTGTACTATTTTTGTACTTTCTATTCAAATCTTTTGTACTATTTTTGTACTTTTTTTATACTATTTTTGTACTTTTATTTTTTGTTTCAAGGCTAAATTTTCCTTAAAAAACTGATAGTAACAGGCTCTTTAAAACGTCACTTTCGATAAAAATTAAAATAACTAAAAATTTGTCGCCACTAACTAAAATTTGACAAAAATGGCACCTCGGCCAGATGTCTTTAGTTTACGCTATCGAGTCCTAAATTTGGTTGAGAAATCGCTGAGCTACGTCGCTTCAAAAATTACACAAATTTTGCAAAATTTCAATTTTGATGTTGTCATAAAATTCGGTAAAATGCTCCTAGCACGAACAGTTACAGAAAGCGGATTCTGCACTAGAGCAGCCAATCAAAATTTAGAATTTGTCACGTGACAACAGACACTGAGATTTTACAATTTTTACTTCCTGTTAACAGTTTTGAATTTAACAGTTAACAGTTTACTTTATTTAGCTTGCGTGGAGGCGCTATATATGGAAGCCGAACAGACTGAAAGTTCTAATTCTAAACATGATCGAATTCAGTGTGCAGGGAAAAACTGCACGAAGACATTCCTATGGCGAAAAAACATGTTTACGCATTACTCTAAAAGTCATTCTGATGTAGGTCCAATAATATCTGGAAACGGTTCGTGCTCGTGGTTTACTAATATTAATTAGGACAGTGAGAATTGAAAACTGGCGGCAATGCAATGTATAAAATCAAAAATATATATTGTAAAAACCACTGCAGCGTTAGTAAAAGCTGTATAGTTGATGCCGATACTCTAAAAATCGGTTTGCTAAATTTGATTCATTTCATCAAGTGTTTCATTTAACAAATTTGCATTTTAGCAAAATGCCGCGAAACAAGATGCAAATACAGTCATTCTAACATACAGCTGTATGTATGTCAGCTGCAAAAGCATCTGCAGTCACAGCACATCATCAAGATAGAAACGGAAGAATTTTCCTTCCCAAATTATGATAGTAAGCCATTCTGGAATTTCTAAGTGTGTCAGAAGACAGTGTTTTATTGCGCAACTTATTTTGCAATTTATGTAATATGTATGTATATATATATATATATATATATATATATATATATATATATATATATATGAGTGTGTGTGTGTGTGTGTGTGTGTGTGTGTGTGTGTGTGTGTGTGTGTGTGTGTGTGTGTGTGTGTGTGTGTGTGTGTGTGTGTGTGTGTGTGTGTGTGTGTGTGTGTGTGTGTGTGTGTGTGTGTGTGTGTGTGTGTGTGTGTGTGTGTGTGTGTGTGTGTGTGTGTGTGTGTGTGTGTGTGTGTGTGTGTGTGTGTGTGTGTGTGTGTGTGTGTGTGTGTGTGTGTGTGTGTGTGTGTGTGTGTGTGTGTGTGTGTGTGTGTGTGTGTGTGTGTGTGTGTGTGTGTGTGTGTGTGTGTGTGTGTGTGTGTGTGTGTGTGTGTGTGTGTGTGTGTGTGTGTGTGTGTGTGTGTGTGTGTGTGTGTGTGTGTGTGTGTGTGTGTGTGTGTGTGTGTGTGTGTGTGTGTGTGTGTGTGTGTGTGTGTGTGTGTGTGTGTGTGTGTGTGTGTGTGTGTGTGTGTGTGTGTGTGTGTGTGTGTGTGTGTGTGTGTGTGTGTGTGTGTGTGTGTGTGTGTGTGTGTGTATATATATATATATGTATATGTATGTATATGTGTGTGTGTGTGTGTGTGTGTGGGGGGTGTGTGTGTGTGTGTGTGTGTGTGTGTGTGTGTGTGTGTGTGTGTGTGTGTGTGTGGGGGGGGGAGTAGGGGGCGGCGGTGTGTGGAACAATATACATACAAATGTACGTGCAAAACTTCTAAATGGGATGACAGTTAAACGTTTATGTTTACATACAAGATTAATAAAAATACAGTAAAACTAGCCAACTGCAATTATTTTTAAATTTGTTTTCAGCATTTCTCTGTTGGAAGGAACAAATGGAGAGAAATACGGATTCGTATTATACAATCAATCGCGGATGGGAAGCAATTTCTCAAAAAAATTCATCGAGTTCGCGGATGTATTTTAATTGCAACAGGTATTGTATAGTTTTAGGGATAATAAAATATATAAGCTGACGATATTTCATTAAATTTCATGGCAAATGCATTTATTTTGTTGGTCTAAAGAGTTATAGTAGAGTAGAGTCTGAAGAGTCTAAAGAGAATAAAATTATTAAAAAAAGCAGTTTTTGTACATACAAATGTATATGTACATACAAAGGATGTATATTCATAATGAATGATGAAATAGTACTTGCCCTTACTAATGCAAAACCATTTTTTTAGAAGTGGCAAAGATACTTCGCGTGGGCAAAAGCGAAGCCGGCGCTCAAAAGGCTCCAGCAAAATCAATAAATGCTGTACATCTCAAATTGTCGTCGTCAAAAGTGAATCTGCAGTTCAAGCATCTTTCTGCAAAACTCACTATGGTCATACACAGGACCTCAGATACTTGCCACTAATGACAACAGATAAGAAATTCATTAAAGATCGCCTAAACGATTACGGAGATCCTACGGTGTCTCAAGTTTTTAAGAAGCTGAGAAGCATTTTTCAAAGTATGTATGTATATTATATACAGTCCATACAGTATAAGACAGTACAGTCTAAGACTCTGATTATATACTGGTGCTATACTAAACTTTAATGTAACGTATTATACAGCACTATATGGTAGTACGGTACTATACTGTATATACCAGCTTTTTTACTACATATATAATTATGCTGGTTTTTTTGATACAGAAGCGTTGGAACGGGGAGACGACCCGAAGCGACTGCATCTTGTTCGGAAGATTGACATCCACAATGTGAAACGCCTCAAAAAACTGGACAAATGGTGTCGTGATAATCATGACCCCACGAGTGTTCAATTGCTAGTGTCAGAATTTGCTAACTTGTCTGAGTCCCCCATCCGACTATTCAAAAATCTCGGAGACCCTACCTTTCTATTGGCGAAATGAATGAATGCAGCCAGGATGATTTCATGCTTGTGATTCAAACCGAACACCAAAAGCAGTTAATGAAAAAATATTCCCAAATTTTCCTTATTGATGATACTCATGGAGTCACGGCATATGACAAATATCAATTGACCACCTTGATGGTGCTCAATAAATATCTCGAAGGTGAACCAGTCGCCTGATTCATATCGTCAAGAAAAAATACTGATGCTTATGAAAGTTTTTGTAGAAGTATATTGAGCGAACATGATACTATGATACTATCGAATCAAAAAACTGAACTTAGTTGCTCTCGGCATCCCGAATAGCCCAGAAGAAGGCGCTGATTTGAAATTGATAAAAAATTTTGCTGACAAAAATGGTATTGGGGGTGATTATATTAGTGATGTTTTTCGTGACGGGCCAGTGCAAACTAACATGGGCCGACCGCGCTTCTCAAAATCAAGTTCAAAACCCATGCGTCTCGGAGGGGCTTTTTGGACGGTTTTGCGAATGTACGGTTTAGTTTTACTGGCTGTGTTAAAGCGTGGGTGCGACCTGATTTAACTTTCGCCCAGCGCGAACAGGACCGCGCTCTACGTGCCGAGTTAGCTCAGCGCCGCGCTAGGGGAGAACAAGTGAAATGAAAATATCGAAGTTTGTGATCGTCCAGTCAAACTAGGTTTTGGCCCCAACCCTACCCTAAACACTTCGACCTCTGATAGACCAAAACATAACGTAACGTGTTATTATTCAAACGTCCGTAGCATAACTAATAAGTTTGCTGAGCTAGCACTAGAAATGCAACAAAGACAGTTCCCAGACATCATAGTCATTGCTGAAACATGGCTTACTAGTCATTATTCTGATAATATTTTTCCATTAGGTATGGGTTACTCAGTGTACAGGTGTGATCGATACGACAAACACATGGTGGAATTGCTGTTTTATTTAAAAATACTATAGAATTTACAAACGTTGACCAGGTTAGAGTAAATGGATATATTGAAGCACTTTCATGCGACATTGAGTTGAACAAAGCTGCCATAAAGTTGTATGCAATGTATCGATCACCTATTACTACACAAGAATCCGATAAGAAATTTGTTACTGAATTGCAAAAACTTACCAGTTTCAAGGGTGAGGTTATAATTCTGGGCGATCTCAACCTGCCTGATATTGCTTGGTCCTCCTATAGTGTTGCAAGTCTTACTGGTCAACAGTATTTAGATGTTTTTGCTGAGTTAGGCTTATATCAAATTGTAACTGAACCAACTCGAGCAAATAATATCTTGGATATTGTACTAGTATCGGATTATCAATTAATTAACTGTCTAGAAATTGAAGATAATTTTAGCAATAGTGACCATAGTGTAACAGGCAGCCGTAGTATAAGCTAATTTAATAAGAACATAATCCTCACGCGGAGGGAGATACACAAATCACTAACATCATATATTTGAAATCAATCTCCTAACAGGAGCAATACCGTTCAATTCCTCATGCAGAGGGCGTAAATAGGTACGCGCATATTCATATTTGTTAGGAGAGGGCAGAAGACAGAGTTTAGACCAGAAGTGCAGCTCAGCGCACGTTACGAAAACGAAGTGCCCAAATTACAAGTTGCATGGGCCTTTTATAGTTGGTGAAAAGGATGTTAAAGTTAATGAGGGCGCGTTGGCGAATTTAGTCAACCGAGACAACGCGCCCTAGATTTGTATATTTAGAAGAAAAAGAAATTATAAAGAATGTGTTTTTAAGTAGGTTTAATAGGAAAGTTAATGAGTTGGTAGATTAGAAAAGTTTAAAATTTTTGTATTTTGAAGTTTAATAATTAATGATAGTACGATTGTACACGTACTAGGCCGTTGCAAGGCCGTTACATTTTCCCTCCCCTGGTGAAAAAGCGTCCCGCTTTTTCGCTAAATAACAGTAATACATAAAATGATCATACGTAAAGGTAAACAAATGGTGATTAATCCAAAGTTCAGGGTGAGAGTTGTTACGTTAGTCCAGTGATCCATAATATAGTCCGCTATTGTGCCGTATTAGTCCAAAATTCTCAATCCTCAGTCCTTCAGTCCTCCCAAGCTGAGGTCACGTAGAAAATGGTGAAAAAGCCATCAGAATATTTCCCAAAATAAATGTGATACCCCTTGAGGGCGGAAGTACGCCCTACGAATTCTAGGTCCCCGCGACTGATTTTGCGAACGATATTGGGTCGCAAGAGGCGTTTTACAGTCTCGGCTACGCTACTAAAGTTCCTGTCTTCGATTATGCCAATGATCAAGGACAAGACGGCTTGCACGTTGCGATGGCTGAAACGAGTGAGACCCAGGGCCCGTTGGCAGGCTGAGTTCGGCCCCCCGCGGCAATCCCCGTGCTGTGGTGGTATCTCTCCCACAAGCAAATAAGCCAGGGTTTCAGCGCACTTGTGTCTCGCGGCCACCCGCCGATGGTCCATTGACTCCCAAACGGCTCTGGCCACACGTACCAAAAAAAACTCGTCGGGCTGCCGTGGTTGTCCTACCATTGTATAGATGTAGCGCTTCGTACAACTTTGGTAGGTTCGCCTCGGCAGATATGGGGCTTCCGTCGGCCGTCATCGGCGATTTCAGCCGCAGTCGACTTAGTTGGTACTCGAGCTCGCGAACCAACTGGTATAGGGAATTAGTAGGGTCCATATTTTTAGATCCGGAATATTTGACCAGTCGGGGCAACGGTTCCTGGGTAAGCTGGTAGTACTGCAGCACTCGACCGCAGTGAGCCTGGAATTCATCCCTGGGGTCCATTCGCACTTGGAAATTCGCAGGGGGGTCACACCTACAATTTTTCTTGTAACAATCGGTGCATAAGTCCAAGCAGGTGCAGAGCTTGACTTTAGATTCATCTTCGGCACAATGTTCACAGTCTCGTTTGTACACCCGATTTCTAAATGAACGGCAGAAAGGTGCACCAGACTCTTCATGGGCTGCTGGCGGCTGCCCACAAACAGCACACCTGTCACACAGACAAGATGGCTGACGGGTCCCACAATCGTCGCATTTTGTATGCCGGTGTCGACGTGTATGGGGAATCGGCTGCGCCATAGCGGCTTCTTCCGACGCCGCCGCTTGGTTGGTCGGCTCTAAGGCTTCTACCCAAATTTCATCGTCCTGTGGCGGGGTGGTTTCGTCCGCTTTGTCGGGTTCGTCTGGTCTTTCGAGTAATACTATCTCAACGGAGCTGGCTTCTGGATGGGTTATGTTTGCCACAGGGTTCTTGGGGACAGTAGCCGGGATTTATGCAGCTGGCGGCTGGGTTTGCTTCGATGGGGGCGGACTAACTCCAGATCCGCTCCCACTGGTACCTGGACCGAGACACTGGATTCTGCGTTGACTCGTCAGGTCGGCTGGGTGTTGGTTGGGCGGACTGCGTTATAGGATGGGATTCGAAGGCGGGAGGTTCACGGGGATTCGTGGGGGCCTGGGATAGATGGGACAAAGACTCCTCGTCGTAAAGGGGGGTGCGACTTCGCGAGGTATCCGGGGTCCCAGCAGCTCGGAAAGGGGTTGGCGCGCGAAGCGGACTGTCCAAAGTCCCCACTGCTTGATGAGGGGTGAGTTCGCGAATCTGTACTCCAGCACCTGTTGGGTACGTCACACGGACGGGTGGGAACGAGGGGAATCGTGGCTGTGGGGTTACAATAGCCGGGGTATAGCAAACAGGGTAAGTTGTCGGCGTTACTGGGGAATACCCTAGTGCGGAATTACTCCGGCGGCCAGAGCAGAGGCCGTATTGCTGGTAACTCTGCCGAAACCATAAGTAATAGTCCCCCCGCAATTGTCACAAAAGTCTTCAGATGCAATGGCCCCCCTAGTACCTGGAGCAAATGTAATGAAATTATCCAGGCCACAAAAGCGGCATCGTGCGGTAATCAGCATAATCAAAAATTAATCAATACCCAATACTAATGCTTTGAAACGCTACGACGACAGCATGGAAAAATATAGTATTGAAGGAAACCGCGAAAAATAGTGCATTGAATTGGAAACTAAGACTGTGAACGACTAACAGTTTAATGTAGAGCGTAGTCATTAATTTCATACCGTCTATGTTCATTAATTTTGAGTACGTTAATAAATGGTCATTGCTGGAGATTTGGCCGCGCTGGGAAAGTTTGAGTTTAATATGCCGAAAACAGTAAATTTTGCTCATTATTTAATAAATGGTTCTCGTTGACGAGCTGGCAGGACTGGAATGCTTTGGGTTGGCTATAAAGAGAAAAACTATGTAAACTCAATGGCATTCGTACGTATGAATTTTCACCGTAGAAAGTACTCGACTAAAATGGGAATGCGTAGTTCGTTGGTTTTTTTGTGAATAGCAGGGAGTCGTGGCTATTGGAATAAAATGCATAATTAGCACGATATCATGGATAACAATCTGTGGCTCATTAATGTTATAATGCTTTAGTAATTAACACCATGTTCTAGCACAGCACATGAGCACAGCGAGTGGAGTAGACATCTGCAGATCAATACTTAGTTACTATGAGCCTGCTAATATGATTGTGGCTGGCTCTTTCAATAAAATGGGACATAACAGTCATCATAAGTTCAAAAGTTCAAAACAGTTCAAAGCATTTAGTCTGTAGGGTATAAATTGATATAGTGAAAATGATTATATAGTGGCTTAATGATAGCACCATGGATAGTAAATAAGGTACCCATTCTTAGTGCTGTCAAGTGTCCGCTCTCGTGTAAGTCCTTGACCGAAACCCCAGTTTGGACCGCCACCTGGCCGTGAGTCGTCCTGTAGCTTCCGCGCTCTGGGTCAAAGAACCATGCAGGCGCGCTACAGGTTCGACGCCTTTCCTACTACGGTGGGCACGGCACCAGGGGATCAGGTTGAGGTGTCGGAGGCAACTTATGGGTATAGGCACAGCACAGCGGCTTACAGTTCATGTTGACTGATCTATACTTCGTTTCTTCTCGTTTTTTTTCGATGAATGACTATGGTGCAATTACTGAAATACAGGTACGCGTAAGGTAGATGTACAATTTCAAAGTCAAACCACCACCAATAAAGGTTCCAGGGATTTTCACCTGGTTACAACTATTTACACAGTGTTCAATTAAATCTACCTTGACTAGTAGATTGGATTGTAGAAGTCCGGGCGGCGCTTTTGTCGGATCGAACGACGTGCCGGATATTTCGGGCCGATTTCTCTATTGCCATTAGTTACACTCCCGTCGTCTTCCACGCTTGCCTGCTGCACGCGAGTTACTGGGTTAGCTTGGGGTGCCTCTCGATTTTCTGGTCTTCGGTTGATGCTGGATGGATATTGCTTTTACAAACCGTTTTACGCGGTTATGGTGCACTATCTGTTGTTTTTCTGGTCTCGAGGTCCCTGACGGGATGACTAGCAGATTTGGTGGTCTTGACTCTAGAACCCTATATGGTCCTGTCCATTCGAGCCCAAGTTTTCTTTGTTTTGGTTTGTGTATTAGCACTAAGTCGCCGACACTGTAGTCGTTCAGGTGAATAGCTCGGTCGTAGTTTGCTTTCTGTTTTTCTTGGGCAGCTCGTAGATGCTGTCTCGCCAAATCCCACGTAAGTACTAACTCTTGGGATACGAGTTCGGGGTAAGTTGGGGTGTCCACATACATCAGGTTCGCTGTGGTTAGCATGGTGTCGATGGGAAGCAATGGAGATCGTCCATACAGCATGCGAAAAGGGGGCTCACCAGTGCTCTCCTGAGGTGATGAGCGGTAAGCGAACAGCACCAGTGGTAAGTATACATCCCAATCCGTGTTAGTTGTATCAACATAGGACTTCAGCATACTGCAAAGGGTTCTGTTGAAGCGCTCGACCAAACCATCACACTGTGGATGATACGGACTAGTATTTACCTTACGAGTGTCGCATAATGCTAATACTTCGGCGACCACGTTTGACAAAATGTTTGCTCCCCGGTCGCTCAGTAGCTTTCGTGGTGCTCTATGTCGGCAAACAATTTCGGTAACGAAAGCATGGGCGATATTGTTTGCCGTCTGATCGGGAATGGCAGAGCATTCGGGGTACTTCGTGAAATAGTTCATAAAGACCTTGTTTCCCGATGTCGAGACGGGAAATGGTCCCAGTATGTCAACCCCGACACACTCGAATGGCTCCGACACCGATATGTTTACTAGGGGTGCCTTTGCCTTTCTTTGGGGTCCCTTCTTACGTTGGCAGGTTTGGCAAGCCTCATACCACTTGCGGACATCGGAATACATATTTGGCCAGAAATATCTCTCCAACAAGTGTTGATATGTTCGGCGACAACTCTGGTGGGCTCCCAGGGGATCGTCATGGTACGCCTCCAGGAGCTCATGGCGCAGACCGTTTGGTACCACCAGTTGTTCGTACAGTCTCTGCCCAGGACGCAGGGCCGGATATAGATGGTACAGCAAGCCATCGACTAGTGTATATCGGGGCGAGCGGAGCGTAATTTCAGCCACGCGTCGGTAGTCTGCGGGCAAAGTACGGTCTTGGAGATACCTTATCATCTCCACTATGTCTGTATCCTCTGACTGCGCTTTTCTGATTCGGTCTTCGATCCCGCTTACGTCATGTGTCGTGTCGACAGCCCGCACAAATGACGGGTCAACAAGGTGTGCATCATTTTTGGTTATCGCCGCAGCGGTGACTGGCTGTCGCGACAGGGCGTCAGCATTCCGATTAGCCGATCCGGGGCGATGTTTTATATCGTAATTGTGACCTTGCAAGGCCATTACCCATCGAGCACACCGTCCACTTGGTTCTACCTTGGTCATGAGCCAGTTAAGTGCAGAATGATCAGTCACCAGCGTGAATCGATGGCCATAGAGGTAGTGTCGGAAGGTTTTCACAGCATAAATCACGGCTAAGCATTCTAGTTCTGTAACAGTATAATTCTTTTCAGCTTTCTGCAGTGATCGGGACGCAAAAGCAATGGGGTGTTCGCGCCCCTCAATTTCCTGTGAGATGACAGCACCCAATCCCGTGCCACTAGCGTCCGATTGCACGATGAATGGTTTTGAGAAGTCAGGGTATATCAAGATTGGGGCAGTACAGAGTCGTTGTTTCATTTCGTTGAAAGCATCCATACAGGATGGGCTCCATTGGAACGCGGTATTTTTTCGAAGTAGGCGATGCAACGGCTCAACAGTGTCAGCAAAGTTCGCGATAAAACGCCTGTAATAGGAACAGAGTCCCAAAAAACTTTTCAATTCCGTAGTGTTCGTTGGCACTGGAAAATTAAGCACTTTGTCAATTTTTGTTGGATCAGTTCCGATGCCGTTATTCGAGACGACATACAAGGAATGTCACTTGCTGCTGAAAGAATGAGCATTTTGACAGTTTTAGTTTGAGGCCAGCCTGGCGTAATCTTTCAAAAACCGTCGAGAGGTGATCTAGATGATCTGCGAATGACTTTAAAAATATTATGATATCATCTAGATAGGCTAGACAAATTTGCCAATCCAATCCCGCCAGAACAACGTCCATTAGTCTTTGAAATGTTGCTGGTGCGTTACACAGCCCGAACGGCATGACCGTGAATTCGTATAGTCCTCGGAAGGTAATGAACGCCGTTTTCTCTATATCTTCGTCAGCCATCTGGATTTGCCAGTAGCCGCTTGCCAGATCCAATGTGGAAAACAACGTCGAATTTCCCAAAACGTCCAAGATTTCGTCTATACGTTTCAGTGGGAACACATCTTTCTTCGTAACCGAATTTAGTTTTCGATAATCGACACAAATTCGCTTCGTGCCATCCTTCTTTTGTACAATAACTAAGGGACTCGCCCAGGGGCTAAAACTTGGTCGAACGACTCGGTCTGTTTCCATTTTGTTGAGAGCATCCTCCAGTTCTTTCCTTTCTGCGAATGGAACTCGGTAGGGTCTTTGTTTCATGGGTGCATGGTCACCAGTGTGGATGGTGTGTTTTACCAGATTTGCCTTTCCGAGGGGGTCTGCTGGTCCCACAAATAAATCTTCATTGCAGATAATCATTTGCTGCCCTTCTTTCCGTTCCGCTTCTGAAAGCACGTGCTCATTTAGCGAAAGTTGTTCCATGAGCATTGCTATCTTAGGTTTTACGGTATTGACACCATTCTGTACCGAGCCCGCACGTGTCTGCACACTGTTCACATGATGTTGACAGGTTTTCGTGTTAGCTCTGTCGATTACGCAGCATTCCACTACACTTCCAATCATGGTTTGAGCGTAAATGTGGATAGGGAGGTTAGTACTGTTTAGAATGCGAATCGGGATTACGGACGTACTATTCATCGCAGGAAGCAGGGCTTTGGCAGCATGCAAGCCTAGTCGATGCATTCCATCCTCATTTGGCTCAAACAGTGTTGGCTCAGTATACTGGGCTTTGCAATGGCAGGCCAACACCATCTCGGCTCTGGCTGGTACTTCGACATCTTCCAAAACTATGACGTTAGCCTCCGCTAGGTGATCCGTGGTGGGCATACTCGCATTTTCACATGGTCTCCATTCCTGTTCACCGAGTTTCACCGTTTTATTTATGAAGTCCATTTCAAATCGTCCTATTTTTGCCATGGCGTCTACACCAATGATTACTGGATGAGAGCTTGTTTCCGCCACCTGCGTTTTGAAAACATGTTCTTGCTCTCCCAGACTGTAGCGAAGCGTTGTAGATCCCACCAACTTCAGTTGTTGCCCCGTGACAGAAGTGGCTGCCATGGAGGTTGGCTGCACGGTATCCTCAATGTTTGGCAAGAGGTCCAAGAACTCACGACTAACCATAGTTACGTCGCTTCCGGAATCTAACAGGGCTATAATTGGGATGTCATTAACCTTGATGCTCAGACGTGTCAAGGTTGTGGCTGGTATGGTTTCGTTACCTTCTGCGTTGATCAATCGTACATTGCTCTTGTGCTTGTCTTTTCGCCTAGGACGTGTTGCCGGGGCTCGTTCTCCGAATAGTTTAAACATCGCCTCATGGGGTGCAAGGGGATCCCCAACCATGTTTGTGGTGGCAGTGGTGGTAGTAGCCGTGACACTGGTGGGAGCTGTTGGGGCTTTAGGGCGAAATGAGCTCAGCATATAGGAGGGTAATTCTATTGGCGGAACAAATGGGGCCGATGCTGTGAGCTCGGTGGAGGCGATATTACCCAATGCAGCGTTAGTAACTGACGTAGACGATGTTGGAGGTGAGTCTATCACGTTGGCATTGAGCAATGGCAGCTCAATAAACTCCTCGTCTGCACTCGTAATCCCGAAGTTAGGGTTTTCAGATCCGCTGCTAGACAAGCTGGAAGTGCCTGACGATGCAATACGTGAACTCATTTTACCTAAAAGTCCGGTAGGAGTCGTTAGCCCTCGGAGAGCACGGCCAACGCCGTCCGCTACGTTTACAAACAGTGCTCGTCGTGATCGGCTTGAGAGGCAGTGGAGGGCGAAGAAGCCCAACGTGGTGTACAAGCAGCAGGTGAATACCCAGACCTGAAACCAGTTGGTCGTTAGGCCATACAGGAAGCCAAAATATCCCTGTTGCATAATGTTACCGATTAGGGTCCTTTTGCCTTGAAATACCGTCTGATTCATCTGGGTTTTGACTCCGAGCGTATCTAATATGCGCCGCTGAAAGTTTAAGCCGCCCAATAGTTCGTTCATGGTTATTTGTGTTTGTAAATCAGACCAATTATACATAACGATTTGGTGGAAAATCGTTGGTTCATAAACCCATGGTGCCGTAAAATTCCAGTCGTAAATACGGAGTTCCGGCGCGTTGGTTAGCTCCGTGTATGTCCCATCCTTTTTGTATAGCATAGTTTTATTTTGTAGATGAAACGGTATGTTTCCGTTCTGGAGGCAGTCTGCCGGAAGTCCGTGTGGCTGTACCACGTTCGTAATCGGATCCATGTACCCAGTGTGCAGTTCACCATGTAGACTAAACCTTATTGGGATTTCTTTAGTACAGGTGTCGTTCATTGGGAGGAGCCAATATTGTCCGGGTTGCAGTGATTGACACGGCCAAACTTTGATGGCCATTCCGCCTGCGCGGGCGAACACATTAGTTTGCTGTAAAATAGCTCGAACGGCCAGCGTTGGATTGCCTAATAGGTCTGCCTTCAGAATTTCTAGGGTGTTGACGCTTATTTCGCAGACGGCTTTAAGGGCGTGTTCGAAGGCAAATCTTATATGGTGCTGCTCTTTCAGTGCGATTGCCTGCAACGAAGAGGCTAAGATGTCAGAAGTAACGATACCATTTTGACTAGCCCAGCGCGTGACGGCTGTTCTTGTGTCGTCCTTGAGTATTCCGCGCAACACACCCTCGTTGCGAGCTGCGTCTTCTGCCGTATTACCGCCGTCTTCGGTAGCACTAGGATTGTCTTCTCCCGATTCGGTCTGTCTTCTCCGCCTGTTGCGATACTTCCGTAACCAGTACAACCTCTGGTTGAGAATACGGAAGGGAATGCCTTGGTCGCTCATGATGATTCTTCTTCCGTCACAGTCCTTGGCCTCTGCACCGGCGTGAAAGGTCAGGGCTAAATTGTCATCATTCGAAAGCCAATTCGAGTCCCACTGATGACCGATTAAAGGTTTCCAGGGTAGAAATTCGCAGCGCTCCTTCGTGTCTGGAGTCCATAATAGGTAGGACCCATCTTTGAGCTGGCAACTTCCAGCTTGGTAATCACAGTGAGCGACGTCACCAGCTGTACTTTTCATCACATCTGAGTGGTGACGTTTATAGACATAGGCCTTATGTAAGAAACAGTTCGTCGCTTCAAAATTTTTCCAATAACAGCAATGTACACCTCCACCCGGATACCACCATTCAAGCTTATTCTGCGTTTCCCATAATCCCCCAGTCTCAACCAATGGCCCTTCTTCACACTTGTGCCATTCACGCATGGCATAGCATTCATCAGCGTCGATGCGAAGGTCTTCTTTTGTTTCCTCTTTCAAATGTTCGTCATCAAAAAAGTACGTAAATGTCTTTACGACTTGTTTAACCTTCTTGCATTTCCACGCTTCGCTGCGGTACTGTACATAATTCCTTTTGTACAGTAACACGTCAGTTTTGAGGGGTTCCGTTTCGGGCGATAAGTACGCTTTGCACTGCAATGGCTTCGGTAGCCGCCAAATCGTCATATCCTCAGCCGTTTGGCATAGCATTGGAGTTTCCGACGCTCGTAGTGTGGCCACAGTGGATTTTACCAATAGGCCTACCATCAGAACAATCATAAACAGCGTTGTAACTTTCATCGGGACGAGCTGGGTGTTTTAGGTTTAGCTGGAAGCGTGGTCTGTTCCTTCGTCTTCCTGGGCACCATGTGATTGCTTTCCATCTTGGTCGTTGCTGCAGCGACGGAGTTAGGGGTAGTAGTAATTCGCTCCATCAGACGCTGATTTTGTTGCATTAGAGCAGTGGCATTTGCGCGTTCTTGTTTTAGCGCATTCAGGAGTGTACTGTTAGCAGCGGTGGCTTTCGGCGGCGATTCTTCGTTGTCAGGAACTGGGAACCTATCAGCTCCCGCTGTTAGAGCGCTGACTCTTCTGAGGGTCGAACGCTGACCACCTTCCTGGGAACTTGATGGGCCATTCCGGTTGTTCGCAAATGGCGGTCGGTCACGGTGCATCTCTGTGCGACTGTTGGCATCATAACGTGGTGGCTGGTGGCGAAGATCAGGTTGGCGGCAGGCTGCAGCGTAGTGTCCAGGCCTGCCACATCTGTGACATAGTTGGCGTCCATCGACAGTGAAATGCGGTCTAGTATTTTGGGTCCTCTGTGGCTGTCGCCGGTCAGGAAACCGTGCTTCTGGCATCCGTCGTTGACCTCGGCTATCTCGTTCCAGTCGGTCGTTCAGCCGACGCAATTGGTCCTGTAATTCGTGTAGTTTTTGTTGTGTCTGTTGCTTACGGTAGGGCACAGGGCTTACCGAATTTACAGTGGGTATTCGGCGGGATTGTGTATCCGTCGGCTCCGCGAGCTGGCTAGATAACGGATTTACTGGTCGCAATGCTTCTAGAACCTCCAGTTGTTCAGCTTTCATTACCGCCTCATTGAAATTGCGGGGATTGGTGGTACCAGTGCGTGCTGGTAATACGGGTGCAAATTTGAAACAAAGCTCCGGAAGTGTAGACAGTCTTTCGCACTGGGGTCCAAGTGTGGGTGGTGGTTTGTTGTGGGGGGTTTTGGCTGTTGGCGCGTCAGGTTCAGACTAGCAAGCATTTCTGCTTCCTGTCGTTCAAACGTTGACTCGAGCCGCGTCTTGAGTTGCTGATATTCCGCTTTGACTTCAGGTGGCAAGTCTAGATACTTCCGTCGGGCGAGCCCGCGCAGATAAACCGGCACCAGTTTGGCCTTCTGAGCATCATCATACCCTTTTGCCGCCGCCATGAAATCAAAGGTGATAAACCAATCTTTGATACGCTCTTCGGGTCTGCCGGCGAAGGGTGGCAGAACGTCTCGCGGGACGTCAATTCGGTCCGCCATCACGACACTAGGGTGAGCAGTAATACGGCTGATATCCGCTCGTAGGGATTCTAACTCTTGCCTCGAAGTAGGGTCTCGATTCTCACGTATCCAGGCAAGACTGTGCTGTAGTGTTTCGACGTTGCTGCGAAAGTCGGTTTTTATCTGGTCGACTTCTTCCGAGAGAGTGCCGTATTTTTCAATAAGGCTGATTATATTCGCGCGGTCTTGGTGGATGGAGTACAACTGCTGTTGTAGATTCTTATAAAGTTCGGACGTATCCGCGGATGGTGTGCTCTGAGGGGTAGCGGCTGTTGTTTGGGGGGGGGTGGGCTGGGGGGGGAGCTGGGTTTTTTCGGAGACGCAATCCTGGCAGCCTCGCCAAAATCCTAATGAGGGCGCGTTGGCGAATTTAGTCAACCGAGACAACGCGCCCTAGATTTGTATATTTAGAAGAAGAAGAAATTATAAAGAATGTGTTTTTAAGTAGGTTTAATACGAAAGTTAATGAGTTGGTAGATTAGAAAAGTTTAAAATTTTTGTATTTTGAAGTTTAATAATTAATGATAGTACGATTGTACACGTACTAGGCCGTTGCAAGGCCGTTACAATAGATCTATAACTTTTGAAATTGCAAGGCAAACTCACAAACCTAAAAGTCTGCGTCCGTGTTCGCCTGATTATTCAAGTGGGGATTACGTTAGCTTTAGTACTTTTTCAGACTCGGTTGATTGGGATTATCTCCTGGATTCTGTACCTAACATTGATGATAAGTGGTGTATCTTTAGATATTTTGTGGATGTAGGTATGAGTACGTATGTTCCGTGTCTCATCACAGGTCTAACAAGCATCGCACATGGCCGAAACATAAACGGAAATGTTGGCAAAAAAGGAGAAAACTTTGGAAAAGGTATAAACTGACATATAGTGCAAATGATCTTGATAAATATAAAAATTCGGCCAAAGCTTTGCGCAAAATTGTTCGGCTAGACGATTATGAAAGTGAAAGTAAGTTGCTTTCGCAACCGTCTTCAAAAAAATTTTACAAATTTATCAATTCTAAATTGGTTTCCAAAGATGGCGTCCCAACCATATCTAGTAACGGAAAAAAGGCAGTAGCTCCATTAGATAAAGCTAATCTTTTAAATCGTAATTTTGCTACATTTTTCACCGTTGATAATGGCATCTTACCGCCTATGGAGAACAAAACGTTGTCAAAGTTAACAAAAGTAGAAATAACTGATGAAAAAGTGTTTCATGCAATTAAAAGGTTCCCAAATAAAATGTCGTCTGGTCCGGACGGTATTCCTAATTTTGTTATAAAAAAGCTAGCAAAGTCCATTTTAAACCTTTGATCAAAATTTTTTGTTTTTCACTTGATTCGCAAACTTTTCCTAGTGAGTGGTTGAAGGCAGATATCATTTCAGTTTTTAAGAAGAAGGGAAAAAATTCAGATCCCTCAAATTATAGGCCTATAAGTCTTACGTGTGTGAGTTGTAAAATTCTGGAGCACATAGTATGTGAATCAATCATGTCCCATCTCACATCTAATAATCTATTACATCCGTCTCAACACGGCTTTCTAAAACGTAAATCTACAGTGACCAACCTTCTGTCCACCCTCCACAAGTGGCACAGTAGTATTGAACAAAAACAAACTGTCCATGCAGTGTACCTTGATTTTGCTAAAGCTTTCGACACTGTCCCGCATCCAAAGTTAATTTACAAACTTAGTAAGTACGGCCTCGAAGGAAAATTGTTAGGGTGGCTTTCTAGTTTTTTGAGTAAAAGAACGCATGCTGTTCTAGTAGATGGTCAAAAATCTCAAGCCCTCCCTGTTAAGAGTGGGGTACCCCAGGGAACTGTCCTTGGACCCATATTATTTCTCATCTACGTAAATGATCTACCAGACGTTGTCGAGGAGCATTGTAGCTGTACCCTTTTTGCAGATGATGCTAAGATTTTTGCGGCTTGCCCTAAAAATTCTCGAAGTCATTATCTCGCATCTAGTCTTGATAGCGTCTGGGAGTGGTCTACTTTGTGGCAACTGTCGTTGTCGCGCTCAAAGTGTTCTGTTTTATGTTTTGGTGGCACACCCGCAGACGCTTCTGGCTACGTCCTTGGATCTGAGGAATTAGTACCTGTTGAAAGCGTTACAGATCTTGGTGTCTGCATAAATTCTAATTTGAAGTCCTCTTCTCATTGTCAAATTATAAGTCGCAAAGCTCTATTTACTGCTTCACGTATCTTTAAAAGCTTTAAGTGTAGAAACAGAAAATTTTTGATCCAGCTTTTCAATACATACATTCGGCCAGTGTTAGAGTACGCCTCACCTGTTTGGTCCCCATACCTGCTCAAAGATATAGATATCATCGAGCGTGTCCAGCGCTCCTTCACTAAGCGAATACCTGGTTTTAGTCAGTTATCATACGTAGACCGGCTAAAGACCCTCGATATTACCAGTCTTGAGCAACGACGTATTCAACTTGATCTCGTTTTTTTTTAAAATTGTCAAAGGTGAACTAGACATAAATTTTAGTCAGTTTTTTGATTACGCTATTGATTCAGGTACAAGGAGTCACCCCCTCAAACTGAGTCTAAAACGATTTAGTTTGAACGTTACACAACATTTTTTCACCGCCAGAGTAATTCGAGTGTGGAATGAGTTACCTTTCGATTTAATAAATTATGCAAATTCTACTACTTTTCGTAATAAACTAGCGAATTATAGGCTCGATCACTTGCTTCGGGGGCGGGAGGTTCGGTGGCCATAATTGGTCTTTCTCGCTCCCTCTCTTCAAACCCAATAATATTTTGTATTTTCCCTAGTTTTGTTTGTTTAGCTAACATTTTATAGTATTTTTTGATCAATGCTAACATGTTATTAAACTTTATTCCTGGATGTATGCTATATAATTGGCGTATTTGAAGAGTAAATTGCTTTTCTGTTCTGTTCTGTTCTATGTGTGTCCAGTTTTTCATGTCTGATGACAGTCCGGCATTTTATAATGCATTTAAAGCGGTATATGCTGGACCCGGTGAAGCGAAAAAAAAGTTGTGCAATTGGCACGTTCATAAAAACTGACTGAAAAATTTGGGTGGAGTGAAAACTGACCGAAAATCTAGAAACCGAATGTATCAGGAATTATGTGCACTCATGAATGTCAAAACTCTGCAAGAGTTTAATGTAAGCTGTGTTTACTGTTTAGTTGCGCAAGTATACAAGGTTTTATCAATATTCAATATTCATATTGTAAACTTTCGTCGATACTAATTAATAGGACTATGGACTGATCCGTGTGTAAGACTGTAACTTATTATTCAGCAATGAAATATTTCACGAGAATGTGATCGTACATATGTACTTGACCAAATATTATAATGATGATTGACGTCCCAACTACTTAATGATATTAGACGCACGAGACTTTATATATAACGTAGTCACTTTATTCAATGCAGTTAACAATACACTTAGTTTCAGGACATTCACTACGCCATGGACATTAAATATCGAGAAAACCCAGAATTTTTAGATTTTGGGAATATTTTAAGACCTACATAAAAAGGCCAGAATAATGGGCCTACATATGCTTATGATGAATTTGGCTGCTCAGTACGCACGAACATGCATCTTGAAGCATTTCATAAAGTACTAAAATACAGGTAAATAATATTATACGTATATAAAATACCTGGCTGATATGCATGTATATCAAAAAGACATGTTTGAAATGTATAAGGAATTCAATTAAGTAAACGAGTTGTTTTTTGCCGTGACTACAGATTATTATGTATTATTCAGTATACTTAACTGGGTATGAAAAACTAAATTGTTAAAGTTATATTCCTGCTTGTGTTGAAAACTAAAACGAAACTTTCTGTTTCAGTGACCTGTATTTTGCCAGAAATCAAAACATGAGAATGGACAAGCTCGTTGGTCACCTGATAACTTTCGCGAAGAACAGTGTTTATGAAAGTTTTGTGAAATGTGTGAAGGTTCACATTTCGGCTCGCACTTCCATTGTAAATGAAAGGCATCGACGAGCCGCTAATATGAAACTTGCACAAGTTGTACTAGTTGCAAATAGTGCAAGCTCAAAGTCTGATGCTATTGTCATGAACGAGAAGGGTGATACAGTTTATTTTGTTCATCAAAACTTAGCTGAGTCTGAAACTTGCTGCGAGCTTAAGTGTCAGCTATGCCGAATCTGTATCCACTCTTACAGTTGTTTGTGCGCCGATTATTAAATGAAAAGTACAGCGTGCAAACATATTTACCTTACTGTTTTGAAAAAAAACCCTGTGATCGATGCGGTGATGAATGAAATTTCAGATAACCCGCCACCCATTGAACCCGATTTCTGTGAAATTGAACATTATTTGGAAGAATTATGGCCGTCAAGAAAAAGCCAAAACAAAACGACTGCACAGACTACATCAATTGGGCTAGAAGAATTTATTTACCTGGAAAAGTGCATTGAATCTGTGAAATTGGATAAAAATGCCAGCGAAACTGTTCAGCAGCTATTAGTCTCCATCAAAGAAATTGTTGATTCGGCCATGAAGCTGCAGCAATCAGAATACCCAAGAGATGCCAAAATGCCACAGGAATCTGCAAAAAAAATTGTGAAACAAATTCGATTTAAGAAACGTCACAGGAAAAAACAGTAACAAGTGGTTGATAAGCCTACACATGCCGAACTTGAACAAATTACTGAAGAGTATGTGGATAGAAGTTGGGATCATGACTATTGAGGTTTACTATCCAAGGGTCCGTACATTTTTAGGTTTTTGTCTGTAAGTATAGGTGGGTGATTGAGAAGGAAGATAGATGCTTGTACACGCTAAAATTTTTAAAAAAAATACTAGCGCATTTCAAAACTAAAGCTGCAAAACATTTTAGTACTTTTAGTACGATGCGTTTCGTTCATTTCGAAAAGAATTGTAAAAAACTGACAGGGTCGGTGTTAAAACTTTTTAGCAAAGTCTTGGTCACACACGGTTGGAAGTATAGTCGGTTTTACATGTTTTGTACGTGTTGTTTTACAAAATGAGGTGACTGAATGTGCAAAATGTATGTGCAATATACATAACAGCAAGAGTACATAATAGCTTCTCACTCTATACAGAAGAAGAGTGAGACACTCTCCAGCCTGCCTGTATTCTAGCACAGGCAGATGCGCTGGTCGTTTTCAGGCTACATGTTGACATTCAATGCAACATGTGACTGGCCAATCAGCGCGTAGATTCCCTGCGTAACACACTTTAGTATATAATCGCTGATGCATTGATAAGCATTAAGATAGGGATAAAAGCTTAATAACTCATTATTTATTCATAGTCTGCTTGCAAAAACATTAAAAAAGGTTTGCAAATACCTCTAGGAATATTTTGGCAAACTTTCAGCGAAATTGATTGAGAAACTTTTGAGATATAAACTTTTCTGAATTTCTTCAAGTTTTTCAATCAATTTCGCTGAAAGTTTGCCAAAATATCCCCAAAGGAATTTGAAAACGTTTTTCAATGTTTTTACACGCAGACTATGAATAAATAATGAGTTATTAACCTTTTATCCTATCCTGTTTTATGATTGGAGCACGTGTACAGGCGTCTGCCAATCAGAGAATAGAAGCTCGCTTCTGATTGGCCAGTCACATGTTGCATAGAATGTCAACATGTAGCCCGAAAACGACCAGCGCATCTGCCTGTGCTAGAACACAGGCAGGTTGGAGAGTGTCTCACTCTTCTTCTATATAGAGTGAGACGCTATTATGTACTCTTGATAACAGTTTGCTGAAAAAAGCGCTCAGTAAAAGTTGTACCGGTATGGTCGATGTTTCAGTTGTGAAACTGAAGAGAAACTTGTAGTAATATTAGTACGAGTTCTCGTAGTATATAGGTACATATGTATGTATATAGTATATAGGAGTATATACTATACTATACTATATTATACTGTACAACATCGATTTGTGAAAAGAAAAATATATATGGCTCGGTATATAAAATACAAAGATATGTATTAATCCACATATAAACTGAGGTGATCTTTGTAGCAAGAGATGCAATCCGTAAGAAATTAACTCGAACTATTTGTAGCTGCACCAGCCTGCAGATTCGACAATATAAATGCAAGCTGGTGCAGCCGACGAACAGTTGAGATTGTGTGGTGCGGCCGTTGAACAGTTGAAATTATAAACAACAAGAGCAATCTGCAACAGAATATAAAATGCAATTTATAATAATTGTAAATGATAGTCTGAAATCATAATAAATTCTGGAATTACCGTGTAAAACTCATAAAACAATTTAAGATTGAGGCAAATAGAATAATATACAATATGGCGAGATCAAGAGCTGCCTGCGCAGAAATTGAGAGATTAAAATCTTGTGTACTGATTCAACTTACGACCAAATACTAAGTAAAATTTTATAAAAAAAATAGTTCTATTAAAAGTAATTTTCAAGGCATACTTTTTGCTGTTGGGCCACAGCCCAACAGGTCTTTAATTTTGATTTTCGTATCTTAACACACTGCTAGCGTTAAAGTGTCAATTTGCGGAGTGTGTTTTACACGTCTTTTATCTCATCTTTGCATATGTCACAACGACAATGCCTTGTAATTCAATGACTTGCTGCTTTCGTGGTTGTTCAGAAGGTAAAGCGAAAATGCAAAAACTTTGACAAAAAGTAATCCACTAGGAATCGACGATCTCCCATCACGGTTACGGACCATCCAAATTCACCACTCGGCTACAGAGATCCGTGAATACCTGATGCTTCACAGTAATAATCATAGGCAATTCAATTTGAAACAGTGCGATTACCTCAGTATTCGACAGTACAGTACTATTACCCGCTTCCAAAGTAAAGCAGATTACAGAGAAACTTAAATTTACAATGTAATTTCATCAGTAAACATGGAAGTTCAATATTATTAATCTTCAATTAATAACTTCATAACCTTCCAAGTTCCTATTGCCCTGAAATTTTGCAGTTTATTTGGCTGCAAAAGGAGACGCTTATTTTGGGTACTATGTACACTACATGAGAGGGTAATCGCTGGCCCAACAGGTTTACAATGGCCTCTGGCCAATGTACTTAAAAATAAATGCTTGATGCTTACTGAATACTTTTGCCAAAAACTTAGCTTGTTGTGGATTAAACTGACTGAATTATTTACGTCCGCAGTTCATTACGGTACAAGGTACATATACATATAACAGCTTAACATTTCATTTACGACTTAGGACCTTAGGACTTCATCCAAAGTAGATTCAGTAGACAAATTACTGATTTAACTGGTATATAACCACGTGTTATATACGCCACTAATCAATTAAATTATACCGCAAAATCAAGTCTGGATGTTTGCCAACTATTTCAATACTTCTGCAGGCCTGCAAAACTATTACTTTTGGGTTTTACAGCTTCCGATTTGCTTGTTTTAAAATATTACGCTAAAAGACAAAATATAGCTAGGTCAGACTCGTACTCGTCAATATTGAACTGTTTAAAAAATAAAGCGCACACATCGTTTTGATTTGTTTATAACAATGAAAATAATTACGTAATAAAAATCAAATTGTTGAGAAAAATATAGTACACAACATTGAGAAGTACAGTCTGAGCTTTGCTAAGTCTTAATATGAAGAAAACAGAAACTTACCAAAAGAAAACGTAGTAATAATAAATCAATTGCCATAAAAAAGCGCTCGCCATATATTACATACAATCCAATATCTACAATCAGTAAATGTACAATCTGAGAAATCACGCTATAGGGTGGCTCGAAACTCGCAGTCAGGCAGCAAATCCAACAGTGAGCATAGAAAATGGAAGCCAGTGACCGACATAT